>OY720441.1:32440843-32518228 GCA_963082915.1 Dolichopus griseipennis | reverse complement strand
ACTTTATATAATACTTAATTATTAAGTCTTTAATAAAGAATCAAATTTAAATACAATGACAGAAATTCAATAAATAATATAAAAATCAATAATGAATGAATTAATAGGCAGAAGTAAATTATTTAAAAATATGTATCATTCAACGAATCTGCAATGTTCATGAAATGCAAAATTTCTTTAAAATTAGTTTTAATATTCTTTAAAGTAACAGGTTTAATGTCACACGGAAATGGGCCCGAGTTCGAAACCCAGTAAAAGTGTAATAATATTTGGTCTGAATTTCGACTTATCTCAGCTACCATTTCCCATTGAGTTTAAATTAATGGCTTAACCAATAATTAATAATTATATATATGAATTAGAGTTTAATACAAAGCTAGGTTCAAAGTAATTAATAGTAACCAAATAATTTAATAGATCTCTTCCAATAAAGTTATATATAAATTTAATATATATAGTACATCACATATTATTTATCATATAAAAACAAATCATGTTAAATACGAGTATACTATTCAATTAAAATTAAAAAAATTATTTTAAATATTATAATAATAAAAATCTGACAGATAGCTCAGTGGTTAAAGTGGCGCCTTTTCAATCGAAAAGTCTAGGATTCAAATCCCGGTTAGATGATACATAATATAAAATATATCATAATATAAAATAAATTTAACTGTCACACCTGAAATGGAAAGGCAGATTCACTCACTTATCACATTGTATGTGGTAGGAGACTGTACATAAATAAATAAATAAATAATAAAATATTGAAATAATAAATTGCTTCCTCCTCATTCCTCTAACATTACACACAATACATTCAGGACGTCATGTTCATTGTTGTCAAGACAACATGAATTACTTATATTTAAACTAAAATTGGTAACCCTAATACGTACATTATCTATATATATATATATATATATATATATATATATATATATATAAAATATATATAAGTACACATAGATTTTAAGTAAAAGGTATTTAAGTACCTACATGACTGAATCTCTAATGTATTCAGCTTTTTTTTAATAACATTTCTTTTTTTTTTATTTTTTACTTTTTAAAACAGCACCACCATATAAAATACAACAAGAACAAAACATAATGTAAAATTCGGGGGACATAGGCAGTTTTTTTTTTATTTTGTTCTGCTTTTTTTTTTTTTGCACAACCAGCAAACTTTCATAACGTGATTTCCTCTTTTTATTTTATTTGTTTTTTTTTTGTATATATATATATATATTTTTGCTTAAATTTTAAAATATTTTTTACCTGGAAGGAAAATGACGGCATTATGAGATTAATTTATGATATATATATATATATATATATATTTAGTTATGCATGTGTACAAATAGATTTTAAACCAATCAAAAAAAAAACAAAATAGAAAAAAAAAACGAAAGAATTGTTTGGGATCGAAATAAAATTTGAATTCTAAACACAAGCAAAAAAAAAATAAAAACAAATAATTGCGAATATGCGAATATTGAGTTTATTTTTTTTTTTTTATATTTATTTATAAGGTAATGGCGGCTATAAATTCCAAAATTAAATCGTTTCATTTTATAATTTGTTTTTTTTTTATTATTTTTTTTCCAAATATTCTTCTCTTTCTTAAATGAAAGTGGAAGAGAGCTTGGCTTAAGTCTAAAAATCTAAAGTATACACATACATATACATATAAATAATGAAACAATTGAAATATACACCTATATTCTAAATCGGAAGTGTTTAATTATAACAGTTTTTAATAGCGCCATTTAAAATTAATAAGAATATAAATTAATTCTGTATTTAATTCCATGGGTACTAAACTTTTTTTAAAAATTAATAAAATTTTTGTGAAATTTTGGTCCGATTTTTTGCAAAAAAATTAATCACGTTTTTTTTACTGTTTTTATTTTGTTTTATTTCTCTTTTTTTTTTTGTTAATGTGTTATACACACATGTGGAGAGGCATGTGGTAACACACAAAGAAAACAGTAATTGTCAAAAAAAAAAAAATAAAAAAAAAAGAATTAGTGACATATTAATTAGCATAACCTAAATTGAATAATTTGTTTAACACCTGTTGTAATTATTACCTGATTGTTTATACATAATATAAACATATATGTATATATATATAATAAAATACAGTAATACGATTTAATTAAATTCTTTTAGAATGAAAAATTAAGGTTATGGGATTGTTTTTTAAACAAATTATTATTGTTTTTATTATTTTAGTTGTGAATTTAAAAATTTTAATAATTAAGATCACCGATTTAATTAAGAACCGCATGAAATATTGAAAAAACTAAATTTTATTGTTAAAAAAACAACAAAAATTCTAAAAACAAGCGCAAGTAATTAAAATATATATACATATATATATTTACATAATCCAAATTTGAGGCCTATAAAAAATCGTGAAAGTTTATTTAAAAAGTTTTTTTTAAAAAAAAAAACAAATTAATTTTAATAATTAATATTATCAGTCACACATAATTCATTTTATTAACTTGAAGTGCGTAAATGGAATTGTGGTTTTTAATAATGACTAATATAATATTCATATATAAAAGTCTAGATTTACTTTCTTTATCGTCTAGATCATTTCTAATAGCAGAACGAATCTTGTTGTCCAAATAATCTGTATAATAATTTTCAACTTTTTGTCATAGAAATATATAATATAATTTTGTCATAGAATTTCAGAAATGAATTTTCAGGGCATTCGGTTTATATATTGGTATACACTTCCAAGCCCATTCAATTATAAAAGCAAATATTCTGTGTCCACCACAGAATCAACCGCTTTTAATTAGAAAAGCGTTTTTTTTTATATAAGTATTATAAAGTATTTTAAAAGTATTACAACATACCACTACTTCAGTAGAAAGAAGTTTCTTTCATAATAGCTGCTTAAAATTTACTTTATTGTTATACAACTTATAAAATTTACTTTATTCCATCATCAGTAATTTAATTTAATTGGGAGTTAAAACGTAAATGACGTAAGTTCTAATTATTAAATTTATGCGTTAAAAAATTTTGAACTAAAAAAAACTTACTAAATTGGTAGGTTTCTATTTTGTTTAATTTTTTTAATAATTTTTATCAAATAGAAAAATTAAGATTAGTTTATTACTGAAATAGAACTGAGAAAACTACTTATATTCACTACTGAAAAAGTATTTAAATCATTTTAGATATAGCTAAAAATGATGCCAAATGCTTGGGTTTCTCTTTTGGTGTAAGTCGTATTTCTACGGAAAGGCCCTGCCGAAAATCTTTAAAGCTTATACACAACCTAAGATGTAATATAACTCGCACATTTGGACTGGTGCCTCATCTTCTTTCTTAAACTTTCTTCTAATTTTTTTAAACAATTGATACGAGACTAAAGAAAAAAATTCTTTAAAATTATTTAAATTATATCAAGTTCTCTATAAAACCAATTAAATACTGAAAAAAAATAATTAAACATTTTCCAATAATAATTAATACCCAAATTCAGGGTCTCCAATAAAAATACATAATAATCTAAAGTAAAAATCAATAAACAAACTTTCAATTTCCTTATTAAAATTTTCGTTTCCTTAGTGAATTTTATTGTTAAGTTTGGCACTCCCCTATAATTCTAAAACACTTCTCCTCTGTCAGTTGAACCATATGCGAATTTTTTCACATTTTAAAAATAAAAAGTTTCGAAAATGAAGAATTAATATAAAGCAGCAACATTACAAAATTCAATTAAAAATTCTTAATTTCTCGTTTTTTTTTTTTGTTTCATGTATTATTTTATCTGTTAAATATATTTAAATATCCTGTTTATTGTTGTTGTAGTTAAAATTAAAATAACAAAAAAAAAATCCAAAATATAAACAAAATAAATTCAAAAAACAAGCAACACAAAATTAAAACAAACTTAGAACCTAAAAAAATACGAAATTACATTAAAAAATTCTTCTATAAATGATTCTAATAACTATATTTGTATGTTGATATTTATAATAAGGTTGCCAAATTACAGTAATTTAAAAGAGTTTAAAGAGTGTTTTGGAATAATTTTATAATTCAGGCCTCGAACATGCAGACAGCAAACGTTAGTTTTTCTACGAGCAAATGGCCATATAATCTTATGCTCACTTGTCGTTATACTGCATGATCACTTATATGAAATGCGATGTGTTTGATAGTTTTTCTGAAAAATCGGTACCTGCCTGTTTGTCCGAGGCTTTAGAAAAAATGAGAGCAATGAATCAAAGATATATATATATAATTAATACAAATTAGCTTAAACACCAAGCATTAGAATTATTAAATTTTCATGCCGGGAAAGGTAATTTTGTAAAATATTGACAAATTATCGACAAAATTGTTTTAACCTAAGAGCATTTTTAAGTGTTCTATTAATACCCTTCACCTTAAGTATAGGTTTTGGTATTGGTATGATCTTTGTAATCGCAAGAGGGAGCACATTAGATATGAACATGTTTATATGCACTATTGACCAATGTTAGTTCTGGAGTCAGCTTAATGGTATCCATTCGCTCACAGAACAAAAAAAAACTGACGGAGAAATTTATGGACGGAAACTGATGATAAAATTTATAGGGAAAAGGTTCCTAATCACGAAAGAATGTTGGAAATTGTAACTGGAATATATTAGACCACGGTTTTAGATTCTAAAAGCTTTCAAAAGAGCCCAATGATAAACGAACATATTTTTAAAATATATAATTATAGAACCCATAAAATTAGATGCGTAGGGTATTCAAAAATCAGTTATCATATAAAGAAAATTGTTTACTAAAAGAACACCAAAACTTACAACACCTGAAGATGTTATAAAAATATTTCCTTAGTTTAAAAAGTAGAATACCTATAATTTATGAACAGGCAGTGACCCTAAAATACATAAAAATATATTTAAAAATGTATATATATATGTATAACACAATAAGTATATAACCTATACAATAATATTTGTATAATAAAATATAAATGTATGTTCATGAATTTTTTTATTTTGTAATTTTCAGACACTATAATTGAAATTGTTAATTCACTTAATAGATTCCTTAAAAATTGCGGAGATTTTATACCTTTCATTGTCGGTTCAATAAATGAATAATATTTAAAAAATTAGTTCTTTTTTAACATTTTTTTTTTGGATTTTTTTTTTTATTTTATAAGTGACAAATTAAAACAAAAAAATTTTATCAAGTTTGAAACGCGTTTAAAAAAAAATTAATTAATGGCTAGTTGAATGATGTGATCGTCTAATGGTAAAAAGGTTTACTAAGGATTATAACCTCTTAAATTATGATTTTATCTGTTGTAGTTCTAAATGAGGATTTATTCCAAAATAAAATATATTCATAGCTATTCAATATTCTAACATATAACAATGTATTCTTTCAAAAATTTTAAAAACCTATTTTAATATTTCCTAGCAAAAAATTGCATACTTAAAGGCGCAATATTAAAGTTCGTAGACAAATGTTTGTATGAAACTTATAAACTCCTAAACTGTTCAACCGATTACCATAAAAATTGGTATATGAAGGTTTTCTGGGTAAAGAGAGTTTTTCAAATAACAACAATATTAACAATTTTCCTCTAAGAGACAGCCAAATTGAGGCAATGGCGCAAGTTCTTAGGCTTTTTTGTTCTAAAATAAAACCGCTTTAACCGATTGACTCAAATTTGGTATACGTGATGCTCAGTTGGCTCTATAAATAATTTATTTATCAATTTTCAGCATGTTATTTTTATAATAGTTTTTAACATCAACTTTAAATATAAACCGCACTGATAAGTGCAGCAACGCACACCCGAAGCTATAGTATTTAATATTATTAATTAAAAATAAAAAAATAATATCTATTATGAATGAATACACAAATTTTTCATGGTTTTTTAAAACAATTTTGCCTTGTATTTATGTAATTATCAAACCTGCATATATTTTTATAAAAACATCTTCATTTATTTAATTATTCCATTATATACAATATATTCAATATTTCGACTATTATAGATATCTGCATATTAAAAAAAAACTTTTCCATATAAGCACTATAATTTTGATAATATTATGTTTAATCTACATGATTTTTTTTCATATTAATTTAATTTATTATTCAATTGACAGCTGTCAAAAAAAACCAAATTACAAAAACACAAAAAAGTTCAATTCATTTAAAATTCAGAAGGGAAAAGAGAAAAAAGTAATCAATTAATTATTTGATTACATAATATTTTCGAAAATAAAATATTTAAATTTTATGTATATGAATAATTAAAAATAAACCAAAACTTAGTAATGAAAAAATTAAAAGTTTTTAAAAAAGCACATTTTCAAAAGTTTCGAAATAAATATTAGATATAAAGAGAATATTAAAAAATATAGTTTTTTTTAAAAGCTTCGTAAAATTTTATTGGGTAAAGCATTTGGCTTACTAAACGAGAGGTGTTCAATTTCTGTAAGGGTAATTCATTTTTTTAATTGAAAAAATATTTAAAAATAAAATTTTTCTTTACAAATCCCCATGGTGACCCACTATAATTTAAATATACAAATATATAATATAAACAAAATAATTAATATTGTAATTATAAAAAATAGAAAGTATTTAATTTAAGAAGCACAAAATGGAAAATATGTAAAGGACCATAATAATATCAGGCAATATTTACTATAATTGTCCAGGTACTAATTATAAATAAATATTTGACAGACAGACGAACCGTGTAATCTAATTAAAATATTTATTTAAATTTTTTTTGAAAATGAGTTAAAAAACATGAAGCTTCTCAATAATTTTTTTCTAATATTGTACTAAAAATACAAATTTCTCAATTTGGGGGTAGGATATCTTTAAAAAATTAAAAAAATAAATTAATCTTAACTACCAACGAAATTATCTGTTTTCTGCAATATTGAAATGTAAAAACTTTGCTAATGTAACCTTTATTATTTATTTATTTAAATATAGTACTTCAACAAAATTTGTATTAATTATTTTTTTTTATATACACATTTCAATAGTACGACTTATTAATCGGTGTGAGATCTTTAGCCCCTAATGCTCTGTGAATTTAATACTTTGAGTCGCGCGAGTTTTTAGTTTTACAGCACAGTTTCAGAATTGCACTTATTTTAACACTTAGGGGTTTACAGGACTAATTTATATATTTCTAAGAATAAATAAATAAAAATTATTTTATATCACATTTTCAGTAATTTACATTACAATTAAAACATTGAGACCTGTATAAAATTTAAGCTCGCAATCCGTCGGTAAACAAACCATGTGTTTACATTGACTGCACAACCAAGACTCATTGTTGCACATTATTAATTAAAATTAAGATATTTTGTACTTACGTTATCTTCATATATATGTATATATTATTAATGATTATAAATTTTCTTACCTGTAAATAGAAAGAAAAAAATAATTAATTCCTTTGTTATATTTAAAATAAAAATTAATATTTTTATAAAAAAAAAAACAGTTATTTTAAAGCTGATCACTGAGGAATAACAATCACTCTTATATAATTGGCGTCTCATATTCCTCTTATCCAATTACTTATCTCTTATCATTTTGATTTCTTAAAATATAAACTTCACTAAACTTTTGACTGACATACATAGTTAAAAGGGAACTTTAGATTAACTTGGTTCGGCTAGACAACGTAAGAAATCATTAGGTACACCTATTGCCACATATTTGCCACATACTCCATTTACCGAAATCTTTAATGAAAATTAAATACATATTGTTTTAAAAAAAATTGTACCTGTTTCTAACGTATTCCTCTCTTTCTTTCTCTAAGTCTACTAGACAAATTAAATTCCTAAGCAACTTTCACCTTAAGGTTTTTTTTTTACTTTAACGAATTAAAATAATAAACGTATAATTACATAGATACTAATTACATAATATATTAAAAAAAAAATATCTTAAATCCAATTTTAATTAACTTTCAATATTTTATTTCACAAAATAAAATCTGTCTTCCTTTCAACTCCAAAAAAAATTCAATTTTTACTTGAAACCCTCCCTTTTTAAATAACTACAACCAAATTCTCACTAAAAGTACATTATCTATAAATATCTTATAATATATACATAATATACTTTTTATATTTATGTATAAATAAATATATTTAAACATATACATATAGATAAGTAAAATGAATCTAATAAAAAGATCGTAATTTTTCATTAATTTCACGATTACTCAAATATAATAAAAGGAATATCGAATTTTTACCCTATAGACATCAAAAAAACAAAAATAATGAGATATTTACAGTTGCGGGCAAAAATTTTACCATTCCTTTTTTTTTAATAAAAACCTATAGATGACTTTTCGGTGTAGTTATTGAATTTCTTTATTATATGAAATATGAATTATGAAAATAGCAACGGTTTATTAGAAATTATTTCAAATGTCAAAAAAGTATTATGTCAATTTTTCATAATTCTCAATTCCCAATTAAGAAAAAGATAACGGGAATTTTGTTTAAGTAATAAAATAACAAATGACTAAATAAATAAGTTACATGTAACAGTAATATAAATCTCGCTACAATGATCCAGTTTGTTAAATGCACTAATTAAATATCATGGGTATATCGAGTGAACACTGATCGAGTGAATGGATAGATCGAGTAAATTTTGAGGTTAAAAGTAGTATAAGAGAGCACAGTTAATTATTTATTACTAACAGTCCGTATCATATAACACGAGATTACAAATACTATATTCTTCAACTAATTCTGCAAAGTAAGTATTAAAAGTATTAAAGGCTGAAGGTTAAGAAAGTTGTCACTGAGTAATCTCAAGCAAAGAATGGACTTTCAAATGGCGCAAGGAACAATTCAAGTAGGGCAGTATTGAGAGGGCTTAAGAGATGTAATCGTAAATATCCAGAAATGAATACTGGATACTTAATCTAAAATACTTGTCTTTCAGGGTGTATTTATATTAGACCATGGTTTTGATCAACGATAAACAATATAAAATTCAACGCTATTCTCTTACCGAAGCTCTTATCATTTATCGTAGCCCCAACATAAACGCACCCTAACTCCTGTCAGCACTTAAGAGCGCTTGCACATTCTACATAGTAAAACTTCAGTGTAGATTTTATGTCAAAATTTTTGTAAATAAAGGTGAAAACCCAATGAACATTTTGTTTGCTTCACATGCTTATTTTTGCAGAAGCAGAAAAGCAAGCAAAGCAACTATGACATAATGAAAACTTCAAAACAGACATTATGACATATTTCGTAAGTCAATTTTTTTGCGGTTGTTTACAAGTAGGTAAATATGTCAAAAATTAAAATTAAATATTTCGGTAGATTCGATTCATTTTTCAATTCAAAATTTTTTAAACATTATTCGCTTTGCTCGCTTTGTTTATTGGGTCTAGTTACATAATGTATTTTATTGCAGACGTCAAAGCGTTAAAAGCAAGCGAAGCGTGCAAAGCGTTCATTGGCCCTGTTGGAGAATGTTGTTAAATTAAAATAAAAATTCAATATTTTGTTCAATAATGTAAATGTTATTTTATATTACTTATACAAAATTTGCCTAGATTTCTTATTTATTTTTTTTTTTTATTTTTTGTGTTTTGATTATTTTTTTTTTTTGTTTTATTATTTTATTCATGAATTTTCTGTTAAATCTTTTTCAATTTTTGATTTAAGTTCAATGATCGATTAAAAAACAAGAGAACCAAAAAAAAAAAAACCCCAAAACTTTTCAAAATTTAATATTTTTCTTTTTACTTTTGATTTATAAAAAAAATTGGCGCAAACGTCAAAATAAGTGAAATAAAACAGTCAATTCAATAGTGATAGGAAATATTAAAAATTTGTAGATTAGATAGTAAAGTTCTTCTCAAATAATAAATCATGTTATACTGATAATTAGGGCAAATAAAAATATGCATTAGCATCTTTTTTTCCTTATGTCTTATGGATAAATGAACATGATAGTAATTCGTTTCAACAAAAATTATGAATTTTAAGCTAGATTTGTTAGGGCATATTTTTGCATATTTCACTTGTTAGAGCATATTTTGCATATTTTAAATTTTAAGAGCATATTTTGGTTTATTTTGACAATTTTCGTTCAAAAGATCATAATTTTTTTAATTTTCTTGCATTTAAAATATTTTCCATAAAAAAACATAAAAATTGAAGTTACTATTTAGATATTTATTTATTTAAAACATCATTTTTTCAAAATAAACAAGTAGGTATTAGGTATTTAAAGAAATCTCTTTGTATGCATGTTCATATACATATTTATTTTATTATTCATTTCAACTTGATTAAAAACTATATCTGCAGCTTTGACTGGTAAAGCGATACAAAATAGTACGATAAATTACACGACAAACGAAACTATTGAATTTAAATTCGCACCAATTAACACAGTTAATGTAGAAAGGAGATTTTAAATGTACAAAAGCGTCCTACGATCGAACCGGAAGAATTTCTTATTTAAACATTTAAGTGAAATGATTGTGATATATTGCAACCAAAATTTCAGTTAAACTTAGTTTTTAATTTTACTAGATGTAAGATTTTCGTTATTTGGATTAATTTTTATTTTAATTTATGTTTATTTAATTAATGTTTACTTAATTTATGTTTATTTATTTAATTTAATTTTAACTTATTCTACTCTCTAATTTATCTTTTTTTAATATTTTAGTTTCATGAATTAATTTTATTTTATTTCATTAAATTTAATTTTAAAATAAAAAATTATAATGAAAACAATATATTAAAAAGTAAAAAACTGTCTGCTTTTTTACTAAAATTAAATTTAAACAGCTTTTGGATATGGTGTTACTAGTCTAACATTATTAATACTTATTTTATTTGAAGATTTCTAAGTAATTGATCTTTTTTATGTATTTGATATCCTTTTCATAGAGCATATTTTAAATGCTTAAAATAGATTTTTTTAGAGCATATTTTAAGCGCTTAAAACTGATTTTTTAGAGCATATTTTTATTTGCCCTACTGATAATCTTTTTTTCTCAAAGTTCAATTCTCAACAAAATTTTACATTTAACATGTTATTTAACATGATGTTGGAAGAGTAGCTTTTTTTTAATATTTAAATATGAAGTTACTCCTCCTGTCATTCTTATCTGATTAACTGTTGTTTTTTTATAACTGTACTTTTTTTTATAATTTGAACGTAGTAACTTTGAAAAAATTACAACACCAGATCGATTAATGTCGACACTTGAAAGGACAAAACCCTCGACGGGTTAAATAGTCTTTTTTAAGGCCTCCTTCACTGTCATATAAAATAGTAGATTGAAAATATAGAAAAAGTGGTTACAAACACAAGTTATTGGAGTATGAAACAAATTATGTATTTTAAAAGAAGTAGATATGAGTAGATAACATTAAAATTTTTTGAAAACTTGTTTCCAAGGTGATTTTATACTTAATTCCCATATTGGATGAAACTTTTAACGGCCTACTAATTATTTAGTAAGCTATGGTGCTATTAGATATGGCATAAAAGGGTTGAAATAAATTTTCTTAAGCAAATCGAATATACATAGTCTATTTTCAACAAAATGTTAAATTTTAATTTTACTCCTTTTACCTCCTAACCAGAGTGACATCTCTTTTGACAATGAAAATATTTTAAGTGAAAAGAATAGAAATAGAGTATAAGTTAATGTACAGTAAAAAAAAAAAAAAAAACTAAGAAGCAAGAAAACACCAAATACAAAAATAATCATAAAAAATAAAATATACAAAAAAAAAAAAAAATATTTGCCTAATTTTTGATGTGACCTGCATGTTAATTTGAAAATTATTTCTAAAAATTGACAAACAACAACAACACTTAATGTAAAAAAAAAAAAAAAAAAGTCACAAATTTTATGATATAAAAGCAATGTTTTTAAATTTTTATTATAAAAATATACCTTGGATTTTTAATACATATACAATATTGAATATCCATACATATATATACACATATATATAAATTATTTAATAAAAATTCTTTAATAACTTTTGAGACCTTTTGTCGTCTTTAAATAATGGAAAATATGGGTTATAAAAATAGTATATATACATATACATATATAATATGTATTTAAATTAATAATTAAAATTTATTAATGATCAATGAGTTTCGATTCTCGAAATAGACTCTCTAAATAATTAATTTTACAATATTAATGTCAAAATATGATTTTAAGCAAAAATTATAAATTTAAAACTGAAAACTAATTAAAAGTTAAATATAAATTTAATATATTTATTTTAACATTTTTATTACGAAATACAATTCAAACATAATTAAACAATAAAATACAAATAGTCAAAGAATTAAATCCCTATATTAAATAATCATATTGAATTTAATAATCAGAATAATATAATCAAAACAAACAATTTTATGAATTAAATTATTTAATAAAATAATATATTACTTAATCTTTTATAATTTAATACTATAAAATTATCAAGAGTTAAAAGATTTATTAAACTGCTGTTGATTAGTTTGCAAAATATAAAGAAATTATTTATAAATAATATCTTAATTAACTTTTGTTTCCGATAAATATCTTAAGATATTTAAAATTAACTCTTTTAAAAGTATCTTCACAATATAATCAACTGTCTACATTTTTACTGACTCGAAATTACTTAAAATTTCCAAATGATATTTAATAGTCTAGTCTCTATTTAATTAGTCGAACTTCAGTTTGTGCTAACATTTAACTTAAAGGTTAGATGTATATATACGAGTGTTCATAAGTTAAATGTTTGAAGAGTTCCGATTTAATCCAATGTATTATGAACCATCCATTATTTAATCTTAATAAATGGCTAATATTTTTTAAAGTATATTTAAACAGATTGATATAACATTTAAATTTAGATAACTCCCGATCGTATATAACAGTTAAATCTAACCTTGAACAAGATTTAATTGAAAAGTTTAAAATATACAAAAACAAATGTATGAAAAAATTGGAGAGATCCATATAATAGAATCTATTCTCATTTTAATTATATATCGGATAAAGAGTGTCTAAATATTCCCAAATAACAAGCCAAAATAACTATTTTTAATAATAATAACAATAATTTATTTGTTTTGACTCCTAACTCCTGAACGAACTCTGGCTCTATGTTCCTCAGTCAATTATTTCAGCTCATTAATCAACTCCTGCTCCATAGGACGAAAAATTCGTTCTGTACAGCACGAAAATTTATATTAAAAGTCATTGAAAACCTCTGAAAACTGTTTTAGAATATTAATAGCACAGTTAGAATATTTTGACATTTTTGACATTTGCATTTCAATATTTTTGACATTTTTAAGTGAATTAAATATTAAAGGAATATTAGTAAAGGCAATTCTTTAAACAATGAAATTATTAACTCAATTTTTTTTTTATAGTTTTTATTCTTTTCCTTTAATAACATTGGAGACAAAAGCGGAATAAAAAAAAAAGACATAATAAAACTTTTGTAATTGTAATTTATTATTTTGACAGTAAAAATATTTTTTTTTGATAAACTTTCCAATCAAATATGAGTAATAGGAGTAATTTGTTTATTTTTCTTGTTTTTGTGTTTTTTTTTGTTTTTTGGTTCATGACAGAACTTGACATTAATCATTTATATTAAAAACTTGAAATTTTATTGAATATTTTGTTTTATGCAATATTTTTTTATTTAATTCGAAAAAAAAATTGATATGATATTAATTTTATTATTTTATAATTAAATATTTTTAAGTATAATAAATTCTGGATAATGTAGATACAAATAATACTCATTAATAAATATTTCTTTTAAAAACGTTTATAATATGCACATGATTTTTTTTTTGGAATTATATATGTATAATATTTATAGCCACGTAACAAGGTGTTTTTTTATATACAAAAGTCATATAATCAAGATTGATTCTTACTGTTCAATCAAAATTTAATCACAAGTTAGTCTAAGCAATGTAATACTACAAGCCTACTGATGAATTCAATAAAAGAGTGCCATAATATTATATAGGACGGAACACTCTCCAAAATTTGACAAAAGCAGCCAAGCATTTGTTTAAGATGCAGTTTATAACAGGTTAATCATATTGATGCAATTGATATTATCAATTTTTCATTTCCTAATTATATTGTAAATTATTTAAATTCTTATATATTTTATATTTAATTTTCTTTAAATTTAATCAAAATGTTTATTTATTAAAGACTTTTATGTAGGTATTTTAGCTTATTTAATAAATCACAATTTCAAAGAAATTATAATTAAAAACAGTATGTGATAACTCTCGTATCAAAATTTTTATTTAAGATTTCCAATAATTTTGTACAACTTGACAAAATTTCTAGAAAAAATTTGTTAAAAAATCTTAAATTCAAATAGAAAAAATTCCTTTTTATATAAATTCCAATATTCCATTGAACTATGAATCCATTTTATATATATGTGTTTATGTACATAATATGTGTATAATTTTGTTGAACGGATGCTCCTTTTCAATTGAAAGGTATTTTTTTTTTATTACAATTTTAGGATTTCCGGTTCCCTTTTTACATATTTTTTTTTTTTTAATAATAATTTCTACTATTTCTATACAATGTAAAATTTCAAAAGATACGAGGAAATTGGGATCAATTTTTTTTTTCATTAAATAGTACAAATAAAAAAAAATTTTCCTGTACAGTTTAAATTTCAGCAGAATTAAAAGAGAATTAAATAAAATATTTTTATTAATATTTAACAATCTTAGATAACAAGTTTTACAAAATCCTATAATTTTTCAAAATCAAGGAATTATATTTTGGATCAGTATGGAAGAGATTTTTATGATGCAGAGGTAGAAATCTATTACATTTTCTTTTAATAAATGTGAACTTTAAACTTACATATACATTTAATATCCTTAACATTTAATGACTGATTAATATTTCTGTATCTGTGAGCTATATAATTCAATTAAAATATTTCTTTACATTATTTTTTTAATATATTTTTTTATTATACACATATATAAATATATATTAAATTATTAAATTATTGGTTATGCCATTAATTTGAACCCAATGGTGTATTGTAACTGAGTTCAGTCGAAAGTCAGATAAACGTTTTTTCAATTTTACCGAGATCCTCTCTAACCTCTTCCGAGGACCGCTCTAATAATGGTCTTATTCTTTTTAATTATTACTAGAGATTGAAAGAACAGACTTTCAATTGATAATGTATTTTTAACATTCTGTTTTAGCTGACTCATGAGATACTTTAAAATACAACCTGATCCTTTGACGTATTTAAACTGCTTTAGAAATATTAAAAAAATCACCTGCAAAAAATACCTATACTAAAAACTGTATTTATAACTGTCAAAGTAAAAATATTACCATTATACTTATAAATATAAAAAATTATTTTTTTTTATAATTACAAAAACTTCCTTTATAACAATGAAAATTCAAAATATCATTTTACAAAACAATTTTGAATAAATTATGAAATTTTGAAACGTTTCCTTGATAAAATTGTTGACAACTTAATTTAAACAAATTAAAAATTTGGTTTTTTTCCAAAACTTACAATTTACAATGAAACGTTGTTAAATTTAAATATCAAATGCCTATAAGTATGCTTTGGAAATTGGGAAAATATAGTTTAACATAATATGCTAATATTTTAACTATTTTTTCCCCTTTTTCAATTATTCATAAAATTAAAATAATTTTTGGGTTATAATAAAATTTAAGTTATAATAAAATTAATTAATTTGAAAAAAAAAAATGGAAAAAATGAAAAAAAATTAAAATGTTTTTATAATTTAAAATACAAAAATTAAAATCTTTAAGTAAATTTATTTACATAAATATTTCAAAAGATTTACTTTCGTTATAATTAATTAATGTTATATACTCTACTAACGGTTAATTGTATTAGAGAATAGAGAGATACTCTCAAAAATTATGAAAACATACAGCAACTTATACAGTAAAACTTCTTGAAATGTTAAAATTATTAGAATTTTTTAATTTTTGAAAAAAATTTTTTATATTTATTCAACAAAAAAAAAGTCTCTGAAATTAAAACAGAAAAAAGTCTAAAAAACTAAAAAATCAAATTTGGAGAGTTTTTTCGTAACTCTCCAAAATGTCTCCAAAAGTCCTTAAAATAAAATTTATTTAAAAATTCCGAAAATAAATTAAAAAAAAAGTTACCAGTTTACATAAAAAATTCTTTGGGGACTTTTTTAGATTTTGGAGACTTTTCTTATAAAATTAGTTTTAAATTAATAATTAATTGTCAATTCTTTTTATTGGCCATGGTAAATGGCTGAAAATGGCTGAAAATGGCTTTCTCAGTAAATAACTGCATAATTTTTGAACACGAAAGGGTTAAAACTGTATTTGCAATTGCAGTTATATTGAATTTCAATTATTAAGTGTCAAATTTTCAGATTAAACTTCAATTGTTTTTTTGCATTAACCTAAATAAAAATACTTATATGTATAAGTATAAAAACATTAAAAATTCTACTGTATATTCACTGTCTTAAAGGAATTATCACTCAAAAGATTATTTAAAAGACAAAAAACAGTTTTAATAGTAAACGTTCTACTTATTTTGTAAAACAAATTCTCCTCTTCTTCAAACTAAAAAAAAGTAAAAAAAAACTTTTAACAAAATTCCTTTTTTCACAAAAAAAAATTTCAACCCTCCAAAGTAATAATCATTATGTTGTTGGTGATACTTTTATAGTATAAAAAGCAAAAGAATTTTCCAGCTCCTTCCAAAAAAAAAAAGAGAGATTCAAATAAAAAACTTACAGTAAACAAAGTGACCATTGTAATGTTGGACAATTTTTTTTTTTTCACCACTTTACTTCTTTGTTTTTTTGAATTCTTTTTGATGAATACAATTTATATTTTATATTAATTTTTTTTTCTTAATGTTTCACTTCGTTTCTGTTTTTTTTTTTTAATTTATATTTTGCCCTCGTTTGATATAAATTAAAAATTTTCATCATGTTGATTAGGGATTGCAATACCGGTATCCGGTATACCGGTATACCGGTATTTGAGGTAAAATAATTAAATTATAATACCGGTATTCATACCGTTCAATACCGGTATTGACGGTATTGAAACATTTTTTTTAATTCAAATAATTTGTATAATTTTTAAAAAATTTTGAAATAATTTTCTATGAAAAAATATTTTGCATGAATTTTGCAAAAAAATATTTCGTTAAATTTCATTTTTTTTATTCAAATAATTTGTATAATTTTTAAAAATTTTTGAAATAATTTTCTTTTAAAGTTCCAAGCTTGTTAACATCAGAGTTTTTTTTAGTGTTTTGTGTTTTTCATTTAAACGAAAAAAAAATATATAAACACATATTGTTTATATCAAACATAAATCATTTTCAATAACTAAATTAAATAATTTTGAATACATGAAATAAAATAATTATTATCAATAAGGTAAGATTTAAAAAATTAGTTTTTTCTGTTTAGTATGTAAAAAACTAAAACCTTTTTCAGCCCCATGATGGATAAAAATTCACCGTGGTATTATTTTAATAGAGCAGAACGTAAAAATGCAGGTGTGTGTAAAAAGTGTGCAAAAATAATAAAGGCAACTGGGGGAAGTACGAGCGGACTCCATACTCATTTACGAACTAGTCATGATATTAATTTGCTAAAACGAGGAAAAGGTGATAATGAAATTTCATCTATAATAATATCAAATAAGCCAGCGAATAGCCAAGCTTCTACATCGAATATTTCAAGTTTTTTTAAAAGCGCAGTGGATGATTCATTTCCTGCTGTTGTCTCTCGGCTGATTGCACGTGATGGTATACCATTTAGTAAAATTTGCACTTCCTATGATTTGCGGAAATTATTGGTGAATAAGTATAAAAATGTTCCAAGTTCTCCAAACACAGTTCGAGAAATCGTTTTAAAATACGGCGAAAAAATTCGCAAAGAGGTTATAGAGCATATTTCAAAAGACAAAGTTGCAAAAAAGTTGGTCAGCCTTACCTTCGACGAGTGGACATCAATTAGCAATCGGCGCTATATGAATATAAATATTCATACAGCTGACAATTTTTGGAATATTGGTTTAACGCGTGTTTCTGGACATCTACCAGCAGAAAAATGTATTACTCTGTTGGAAAAAAAAATCGAAGAATTCAACATATGTTTCGAAGATGTTATTGCTATGACCACGGATGGAGCGTCAATCATGCAAAAGGTAGCTAGAGGCATCCAAATAATTCACCAATTATGCATGGCCCATGGCATACAATTGGCCGTTATAAAAATACTTTATAACAATAATAGTTTTTCCGAATATGAAGAGGAACACATAACTGAAGAAACACCATACATATTTGATTCGGACGCGGAAGAAGACGAATATGAATTCGCCGAAGGTTTTAATATTCTTGGTACCAGTATAATAAATCCACCTGGATTGGAATGTAATCAGATTCGATACGCAGATTTGGGACCGCTAGTGTCAAAAATACGAAATGTAATAAAATTATTTCGAAGATCTCCAACAAAAAATGATTCCATATTGCAGAAGTACGTCAAAGAAGAATTTGGTAAAGAACGCAACTTAATTTTAGATTCCCGCACGAGATGGAACAGTTTGTTGGCAATGTTAGAGAGGTTCTCTGAATTAAAGGTTTGTGTAAGAAAAAGCCTAATTGATTTAAAATCGGATATTACATTTTTTGTAAATGATTTTGAGCTACTATCTAATACAATATTAGCATTGCAACCAATTAAAGTAGCAGTGGAAGCATTATGTTGCGAAAATGGAAACTTATATATGGCAAATGTAACCCTTAATTTCATGCTTAATGAGCTAAGCGTGCAAAACACAATTTTGAGTAATCGGCTTAAAGAAGAGCTTATTGTTAGAATAAAAGAAAGACGTACAGTATATTCTGACATTTTAGCATATTTCTTTGATCGGAAGACCTCAAGCGCTGAGGAAGATTACGGCATTTTTCGCAAGACCAGTAAATCTGCTATTACAAAACATATCATTCAAATTGTTAAACGCCTTACCAAAAATGAATATCTACCAGGCTGTAGCTCTAGTAATAATAAAATAATTGAAAATATTTCAACGGAAACGCAATCTTCAACATTAAATTTATCTATGAAGGAAAGACTGCAATTAGTGTTAGATAAAAAGTCTAAACAGGCACTTGAGCTTGAAAATGAAATCACCCAGGAGGCAACAGATGTTGCGCAAATTTTTAAAAAGAGAAATTTTGTTTTTTGAAGAAGAAGGAATTAAGGGGAAATATTTAATGATGGTTTTTGAAAGTCTAAAATCTATTCGGCCAACAAGTGTGGATTCCGAAAGAGCGTTTTCTACAGCTGGGATGTTTTGTACGAAAATAAGATCACGTTTGGGCGACAAAACCTTAGACATATTATGTTTTTTAAATGCATATTTCATTAAAAATAAGTAACATAAGATCTTGGGAAATAAAATATAGTTATTGAATTTAATGTCAATATTGTTTTATTTAATTATCTTTATTATAAAAAATGTTTGTATACGTATAGCTCTTTCTATTATTGTATTTCTTTTTTATTAATACCGGTATTATACCGGTATACCGGTATTCGTGAAAAACCAATACCGCAATACCGGTATTAAAAAATCCGGTATTTTTGCAAACCCTAATGTTGATATTTTTTTTTGTATTTTTTTTTTAATATCTTGAAATCAGACTTTTTTTGCCTTTGTGCTCTAAATAAAAAGATTCAAAGAGAACACAGAAAAAAACTTAACTTCAAATGCAAGTATATTTAGAGGTAAAAAAAAAAAACTTAAAATAGGTCAAAAATTATAAAATTATCATAATCATAAAAACAAAATGGATTTAAATGTATAGATACAAAATATAAAATGTATAGATACAAAATAGAATATATAAGATGGTTTTATTTTCAAAACAAAAAACTATAAACAAAAACAAGAGTTTTTTAATTTTTTTATATTTTCTAATATAAAGATGAGTTTTAAAAAAAAATATATATATACATATATATAATTTCAATTGTATAATTACAGTGAGTGAAATAAATTGTAAAATCGTTTTTTACAAGAATTTTATAGCCTATCTACAATGAACGCTCTCGTTTCGTTCTCTACACGTGGCTATCTGTCAAACTAAGTTAAATGTATTGAACTATATGAAAGTGTCTACAATAGACGCAGCCATATCGCAGCCATTACGCTGTTATTAAAAAAGTTGTTTAATTTTAAGGTTTTTCGGTTGCTTTACGCAGTCGAACTTAACAGAATTTTTATGTTCGAATTTTTTTCTAACTTGGGTCAAATAATATTAAACCATTATTTAAAATAACTATACAATAAACTTTAAACTATTGAATATTTTTTAATTCATGAAAATTTTAAACAAAACAATGTCAAAAAACGCTGTCATGAACATTTCATTGAGGATACTCCTTTGTTGACTAAGTAATGAAAGCGAAACGAGAGCGTCATTGTAGATAGGCTATTAAGCATATTTTTTTTTTTTGAAATTTTATCTGAAGGATTAAAAATAAGGTGTTTGTTATAAAAAATCACTGTTTATGTAATTGAAATAATAAATTAATTATTGCGACTAATAAATTATGAATTTATTATATAATTGTTACAAATTACGCCTAAATATCAATTTACTGTGAAAACATCCTACTAAAATGTTTATTCCTCATATTATGTATTTCTTTTAATGATATTTACATGTGACAGCAACGACATCAACGATATCGTATAACGTCAAAATAACACTTGTTTTAAAATTTTTATGTTAAAATTTGTTACGTGATTGTTGCCAATATGATGAGAACAATTTGTCATAACGGATGGGACAATTTATGTCACGTTTTCAAAATATTGACTTCAATTAAAAAGTTTACTTGTTAAAAAGTTTTACTTTACGCTAAAATGTCGATTTGACTAAAATAATTTCACACATATACATATATATATAGATATTCTAGAAAAAGAGACTACCTTGATTTTGTAACAATCTCTAAAATCTCTCAGAATTATTTTTATTGTAGCCATATTTGGAAAAATCGAAATATTAGATTTTTCCTTAAATTAGGAAAATATAAAATTAAAAAGACATTTCTGAAACTTAAGTCAATACTTAAAAACAGATTTAATCAACTCCTAACTACTCTCATCTGAGAGATATTAAATATTTCCTATAGTTCTAAATATTAGCAAATTTTGTTTACAAATATCAATCTCAAAAATGTAAAATAAATATCAAAAAATTGTCCTCAACTGTAGCTTTAATTCTGTATTAATGCAATCAAATACAATTTAATATTTAACCTAAAAATTTTAATAGATAATTTATAATTTTTATTTATTAATTAATATATAAATACAAATATAAAAAAAATAACTGATAATCTAGTTTAAATTATGATATTATATATGAATTTTACAAATGATTGTAATTAAAATAATTAAAATGTAAGTATATATATATACATATACAATGGGTTTTATATTATTGAATTTAAAATTTAGAAAATAAAATTTAGTTTATTAAAAAAAAATAGAAGTTGTACTACTTTAAATACGTAATAAATGCTAAATTTAAGAACAAATCAATAATTTAAAATATTTATAGCTATAAAAAATTTTTTAATTATTTTTATTTGATAAACTTATAGAAAAAAAATCTAATCTTATTGGAGTTATAAATTATAGACTTCGAGTTATGCATAAAAATTATAGATATATTTATTGGCAACAACTCGAATCTGCTTCACAAAACTAGTCAAGTTTTGTACAAGCTTTAGCCATGTAAAATTTCAGAGACTGAGATTTATTTAAAATTATTTATGATTTGATGAAAGAAAAGAAGTTGCTATAAGAGTTTTAATAGAAAAGCCGGCTCTTGTATAAAAATTAAATTTGTGAAAGTTTTAGAACCGTAGCTTCTATGGTAAAGTTATTTAACGGACAGCGGGACGATCACACTCTAAATCGACCCACTTTTCGAATCTAATCCAATGCATATACTTGAGTCTATATATATACCCGCTACAGCGTCATAAACTTAATGACAAATTTAGTGTATCCTTTGAATTACGTTCATCCAGATATAAAAATATTTTTATTTGAAATTTAAATAGAATAATCGTTCAGACATAGTACAGGTATAGTTCCTTTGTTCATATTGTTGTTTCAATCGTATTCAATATTAATAACCATTTTTATTAATGAATTCAAATTAAGGTCAAAAAAATATATTTAAATATACTTATAACTCAATAACTAATAACAATGTATGAACATACATAAACATCAATATAAGCAAATATTAACCTTAAACTTTTATGTACATAAAAATATCAATATACAAAGAAATGGTTTATTTATATTAATTAGATTATAATTTTAGAAACTCTATCGTATATGTAATATTTTAAACAACTCTATATATATATAATTGGAATTTGTTCTTTGAAAAATCAATTATTTATTGATTTATATACACGTCAGTAAGACCCTCAGCTGCAAAAACTCCATACCAACTGATCTAATAACACTGAAGTGTATATTTATTTTATTATATTGCATACTTTTAGGGAACAATTTATGAAATAACATATTTCGCAATAACACAATCAAAAATTAAGCTTTATTCTCAAATTTTATTATATACAGCACAGCACAGATTTAACACAGTATAGTCACACCATTTTTCATTAATATTTATTGATATTTAGCAGTAAGTATACCAAAAGATATATCTGACCAATGGAGTAGTGATAAAGACACTGCCTTTCATCTGGAAGATCTCGGATTCAAACCCCACAGTCAGTTCATATAACTCTTGATTAAGATAATAGATGGCGCGCAAACTTAACATTTGTGTATTCATAATCTTATGCAATAGTTACAGCCGAGTAATCAACAGCTTAGTGAATATAACGATTAACTGAAGTCCAGTCTTAATAGACTTGGTGAATGCCCTATACTCCTTAAAGGAGTGGAAAAGGAATAAAAAAAAACAGAAGAATCCCAAAAGATACTGGGAACATGGTTGTTACAACAACAAAAAAAATGAATCAGAAATATATATAAATATCCATGTATATTAGACACAAAAGAACTTTTATATCAAAATACCACACTCAAAAAAAAAATTAAAAGTCTGTTTCATTGATCCCTTCAATGAACCCCTTCATGTTGACCTATAACTTATTTCTTTTCAAAAACTCAACAGATTTTATTGAATTAATACATATTAATATATATAATATAATAAAATCTGATTTTATTTTGAATTTAACATATTTTCTTTACATTAAATATTATTTTTTTTTTTTATTTATTTATTTCTATAATAAAAATACCCAAAATATCAATTATCTGTTAATATTTATATAATTTTATAGGTACACATTACACGCACATATAGATTCCATTTTTAATAAATTAAATAAATATATTTTTTCAATATCATCTCATCATGATGCTGGATGTGCAAAGGATCATAATTCCATTAATAAAAGAAATTAAATTAAAAAAAAAAAGAAAAATTAAAATAAAAACAACATCAAAATATTAAGAAGAAGAAAAAAGCAAAAAAAAACAATTCCAATAACAATTACAACTGTAAATATAAAGCCCTAAAACCTTATAAAATGAACACCAATGCCATTAGATTTTGTGGAAAACCAACAAACAAAAGGCTGATAGGGCTTAAGGCATTTTATTTTTGAAAATTTTACACAATATTTTATTTTCTGAATATGAATTTTTAGATTTCAAATTACAGTGAGAAACAAAAATGTTGAAACAGTATCAATATTTTTTTTGGAATTAAAATTTGAGCGAAATATTTGAGAATTTGAGCAATTCGACGAATAACGTTGGGAATAAAAGTAAATAAAAGTAAAAGTTTCAATTAAATTCTATTATATTATTCTTTTAGCGATTATTCAAGGGTACAATAATCACTTGTATTACCTTTGCAGATCCGTATTGACTTAGTAGGTAATTTGTATTGACTTAGAATCCTTCTAGGTAGATGAATACAAATTATGTAATTGAAGTTTTTTCTCAGTATATGAAGTATGTGGCTACTTATTTTCTCATTTACTGCCTCAGTATAAGATCCCCTTAGATAAGTCTCTATATAGATTTTGTTGCTTATTCTAACTTACCAGAATATTCTATATCTGAAACGTAGAAAGCGTTTTACTAACACCTTTAGTTCGCTGGTCGACATTATGCTAGAAATCAGCTTGATTTCACTATTAAACATACGGATATGCATTAAGCACTGAATATTCTTAATTTGGTTATCTAGAAGATAAGGATCTTCCTTTATATATATGGTACTTTTTCCGAATGCTTTATTTAATCTGCTATTGACAACTACCGACGCTTCCATTATATACTGCAACAATGCAAATTCTTATGATTTACTTATCTTATTCTTATAAACTTCAGAGTTGGTTGAATGTACCAATTAACACAAGACGTTGAAGGGGCAAATGCGACATTACCTCATTCATACCTTATTTCGAAAGTAGATTGATTAATACAATTAAACCTGAACACAAATTTCAGTGTTCATAACTGTATATATGCATGACATTGATTTTACAAACTAAAAAATATAAAAAAAAATAAAAAACCACAAATGTAAACAAATAAAATTTTGCCAACAGAAAAGCCTTATTAGCATTTGAGTGAGATATTGATGACACGGTCATGGTGATACATTGAATATAAAATTATATGAAGAGTGCAGGCAAATAACAATCAACGTCACTTTTTTTAGAAATTGAGAAAATTCAATTAATATTTTCAAAGACTTCTTGCGTATAAAAATGTTCTGAAAGTGTCTGTAAACAAGCTTCATAATTAATGTTTATCCTATTCTTAAAGAAATACAATACAAAAAAATTAAAATAATTTAATATTTTCTTATTTTATTTACAAAAAAAAAAACTTAGTTTCAAAAAAATTCAGTTTTGTACGAAAAAACAATCAAATATTAAAAATTTAGGAAAAAATAATCAAACAAAAAATAATTTAATAAAAAATAAAAACATAAATAGTTCAAATTAAGTAATTAAATAAAATAACAAAAAATAATTTAACAAAAAATAAAAACATAAATAGTTCAAATTAAGTAATTCATTAAGTTTAAATTTTTATAACGTTAAAACGTATGGATTTGCTTAATTATTATCGTCTGTGTCCGAAACTTGATTCGAATGCGGCAGTGCTTCAAAAAACCGCTGCGCTTCGTCTCTGCAAAATTCTTTAAGTACCATTAAATCATTATATTTTCCAGATGAAAGTGGAATTAGGCTAGTGTAAGAAGGCTTTAAATTTTGTGAACTGTTACCAGTATTTTTATATCTGATTATGTACGAATTCCATGGGCCGTTATATGTGTTTCTTAATTGGAGTGTCCGACTGTGTTCCTTTGTTATGTAGATTTCAGAAATTGGCCTCGTTGCAAATGGAGATTTTTTTTTATAATGATTATTTTCCAAATAACTGCCCCAGTTTTTGAAAATATCTTGTTTACTTTTAATAATGACAAAGGGCGAGGGTTTGACCCGTGAAGATTTAACATGATCGTTCCATTCATCAGGCAATTCTATTTTAAGATTTTGTTTTATTAATCCCATATTTTTGTCACATTCCATGTAACTATGGCCTCGAACGGGAAATGTTATTTTAAATTCCCGTTAGAACATTTTTATTTGTATTAGTCAAGTCAAGTCAATAAAAACAATTCAAAATTTGCCATATTAAAAAAAACTGACATTGATTGTTTTTTCCATTAAAACTGTGACATTGATTGTTCTTTCCCTGTACAGGAAATTTTGAACAGGCTAAAACTTTGATCTCGTTTGGTTTTACATTATTTATTGTTGATAGAACGAAAGATCTCATTTTTGCCTTTCCAATGATACCCATATTGCATTTTTGAAAAAAATTGACATTGATTGTTATTTGCCTGCACTCTTCATATTTATTATAGTATATATATATATATTATAAAGTTCAATATCAGATTAGAAAGGGATATAAACATATAAATACAAATATTAAAACTTTATTACACCATCACACATAAATCTGGAATTATCTGTCAGTGGTAGACTTGAGATATTGAAGTAAAAACAATACAAAAATAAATATTTTTATTTTAATCACAGTTTAAGAACACAGGTCAGCCTTCAATTAGTAATTTATATTATTAAGATTTTTTATTATTATAATAAGATTATTAAATATATTGTGACTAATTATTTTAATAGTAACGATTCATTTCATACACTATAAAAAATAGCTAAAAAAGATAGACATATATAGCTACTAATGTACTATACTAAGTACCTTGGCAAGTTTCTCACAACTGCAGATTTATATAATAAAAAAAAATTTCAAATGCAGATTAGAGAAAACTTCAGAAACCAAAAATCTTTAACAAAAATTTGAAATAAGAATTAAATCAATATTTGAAAAAAATAAAGCCTCGTGACCAAATTAGAAAGGACTCCTTTTCCGAAAAAATTCTACGGTTTGCAGACGAATTCATTAAATTAAAAATATAAACATATAGATATATGGTTATATATACATAATATATTATGTAAATAAGGAATATGTTACCTAAAAAAGGAAAAGCAAAGGTATTTCATTCCGCAACAAATAAATAAAATATAGAACCACGAAACCTAGAGCGACCGCTTTCATGAGTAGGTGAATGATTTTTGTGCGCAATTTCAAAGCTATGTAAGAATCAAATTTAAATCAAAAGTCGTAAATTAAATAAATATATTCGAGGCTAATCCCATCAAAGGTCCATCTAATCCAGAAATCCCAAATAACTTTCACCATAATCCCAAATCCTTTCATACCGCCATTCCTTGTACCCAAACTGTACATTTGTATCACAGGTTCTCTCCTAAAATTTGATTCAAAAAGGGTATGTTAAAGTTGCACACTACCCAAAGAAACACATCACAGTTTCAATGGGTGGCTTTCAAGCTTTCCAATCCCTCGTAAAAAAAAAAAATAATCCATGATCCATAAGTGTAGTTAAGAATAATCTAAAAATATTTTTTAGATTTGCCTTTAGTCACTTGCCGTGGTCGAATCCCATTATCTTACCACCATATGAACAAAGGGTAAAGTTAATTGATTTTTGTACTTTAAATTTCCAAAGCGAGGTTTCCGATATCTTTTTTTTTACAAAAATTTTCAAGGGTAATGTTAAATATACTTTATTTTCTAGTAAAAATTATTATTAGAAATCTTCACGCTCTCGCTCTTGCGATTTGTTTTAAACAAAAAATCATAGGACTAATTATGGCAAACTTGAACCTATTAATAGAATGATTAATGTTTGTTTATGTTTGTTATAGCTTTACACTTTTATAAGCATTCTAAAAAACAAAATTTATACAATCGCTATTATTAAGATAATTTTTGTTTTTCTTGTGGTACTACAAAATATATTATTGTTAACTTTTAATTTTTATTTTAGTTTTAATTTTGTTTATGTTTAGTTAAATATTTAATTTTTTATATTGATTTTAATTGTTACTTGTTTGCTTTTTTTTACCTGTTTGTATTAAGCAGTATAATAACAAAATAAAATAAAAAAAAAATTGTATAACGAATTACATAACCTAAAAAATTTTTATTTCACATCTATTCTATTTATTAATGTACCGACAATAGTAAATATTTCCTGATACTATAATAGTCATATTGTCTATAATTGTCTATTTGACATTTGAACATTTTACATTAAATACTTTTTTATTAATTTATAATTAAAATATTATTTATTTTATATAATACTAGCTAATACCCGGTGCGCGTTGCTGCGCCTCTCAATGAAGGTTTAATTGAAGTTCATGTTACTGCAAGAAGTTAACACAAAAATAACACACGGTTTACACATGTAAATTTTAAAATGTATGAAAGCAATCTTTTTAAAACGATTTTCTAGGATTATTCTAGTAATTTTTGGAACTTTCTGTAATTCAAAGCAATAGAAACTACTTTCCAAAGTTTGACGTAATTTATTTCCAAAAGAAATTTTTTTTACCAATCGTAGGACCGACTGTAAACAGACACAACTCCATTTTCAAGTTGCTTCACACATATAAAATTTGAGGTAAACCGGTCAAATCGTTTCTAATTTAGAGTTAAGCAACGGAAAAATCTTTTAAAAGCCACTGTGCCCCATTGGGTTAAAGGAACTACACTTTATCTTTGGGCAAAGCAGTATTGCGCAAAATTGGACGTAATTTGCTTCCAAACATTTTTTTGTCAATAGTCGGGCCGGCATGGGTTAACCAATTGCAAGTCTGTTAAAAGAGTTGATTTCATTCTCAAAACGGAACACATATACAAAATTTGAAAAAAAAAAAAAGGTTAAACCTTTTCTAATTTAAAGTAAAGTATTGAAAAAACCTATAAAAAGCTGTTGGGCCGCAATGGGCTAATGGAACTCAACATAATTTTTTTATAGTGCTTCTTTTTAGCCAAAGCAGAATTTCATAAAATCGGACAAATTTGGACCCAACATTTTTTTTGACCACCCGTCGGCCCGACATGGGTTAACAAATTCCAAAACTGTTAATTGTGTCTACTCAATTCTCAAAGAGCATCACGTATACAAAATTTGAAGTCAATCGGTCAAACCGTTTTCATTTTAGAACAAAGAAGTTTAAATACTTGCACCACAGCCCCAAATTGGCGGTCCAGCAAAATTTTTGGGCCACGATTTCTTTCCGTACCCAAAAACCCCTATATAAAAATTTTCATGAAAATCGGCTGGGCAGTTGAGGAGTCTATTCGCTACAAACAAACAAATAAGCAAACTTTCGCTTTTATATATATAGATAGATAAAAAAAGGTTTTGTATAATTATTTTAAAGATTTTAAATATTAAATATGAATGTTTTATAGCCTATCTACAATGACGCTGTCGTTTCGCTATCGTAACGAAGTCAACATGGGAGTGTCCACAATGAAATGTACGACAGCGTTTTTTGACATTGAATTAAAAAATATTCAATAGTTTAAAGTTTACTGTATAACAATTTTAAATAATGGTTTAATATTATTTAACCCAAGATAGAATGAAAAAAAAAATTAATAATTTTCCTAATTTTTTATTCTGATTTTTTCATTTTTATTTTTCAATAAAAAATATTTTTCAAAGTTCAATTATTTGACATTTAAATACGTAGAAAAATGCGCAAAAGTTAAAAGTTAAACAACTTTTTTAATGACTGCGTAATGGCTGCGACATGGCTGCGTTTATTGAAGCCAGTTTCATATAATGCAATACATTTATCTTAGTTTGACAGATTGCTACTTGTAGATACCGAAACGTGAACGTTCAATGTAGATAGGCTATTAAGGTTCTGTAAAATATTTTCTGTCAAAAAATATAAAAAAATTGCCATAAAATTATGATCATTTTTCTCGCTCTTTCTTATTAACAGTATACTGTATTCTTTTATTCAAAAAGTTCAAAATATCAAGAAAAAAATATCGAAAGTTCAAAAATCGATGTTTGTATTTATAATTTTGAGTGAGGAGAATTCATAAAATATATTGCATTGGATTTTAACATAATTTGTTAAAAAAAACAATAAAATAGCCTTTAATAAGGTGTTAGGTAAGTGTTAGTTGTTATCCTAAACTTAGGTGTTAATACTGGTGCAATACAAGGTGCTGTGCAAAAATTTGTAAAGCACAGCTTAAAAAATTAAGCCATTCAATAAAAAATCGTAAATTTAAAGTTCTTGTGATAATTAATATTAAATTAAACTGATGTCTATATATTTGGATATTACTTAACTGTTCAAAATTTATTGCTTATACACAAATAGTTTAGTTATAAATTTGTTTCAGTACACTCTGTTTGTGGCTTATACATATATATAAATATTCAATAATATGTCTAAATCTGAGGTGTAGTCTAATAATCAATCATTTTAAAAATATGCCAGACATATTTGAAGATCTGTAAGATGTCTTATTAGACAATGATATATTTGTAATAGAAAAATAGTATATATGTACAAATTTATGCCTATATCTACGATATCTACAATCTGTTTTAAGTAAAAAATTATATTTTGCTGGACTGTATTTGTTCTACAATAGTAAAATAAAATATATAGAATATGTAAAAACCATTTAAGACATAACCAATGTAAAGAAAATGTATTATTACTTTATGTAAAGAAAATTAAATTCTTTTAAAAAATATTAAACATTACATTTTTTAGAAAAGGTTCAGCACTTAAATTGTTTACTTCAAAAAATAATTTTGCTTCTTCCAATAATAAATTTTATTTACTAATAATACTTAAATTATCATTGCCCCGCTTTCCTTTTCCTCGTCAATTTTTTCTTATTATAAAAATTAGACTATACCGAGCTTCTGCGAATAACCTTCCAAAATAACTGGAGGATATAGAAAATGTCATTTTTCATCTAGTATTCAAAGAAGAGTTATCTTCAGAGACTATCTAAGGAGATATAATGGAAATGAGCGGTTACAAAAATGAACAACGAAATTAAAAATGTCAGAAGAGATATTCTATTGTCCATCGTGCTAGAAATTGCTCACAAAGGCAGGTAAACTATCCAAATGGAGCCGGGGATCATTGAATCAGATAGTCAACAAAAAGCCAACTGAATATTTCTCCTTCGAGAATATCACTGTGAACATTATTGCAATACACAAAAAAATCTACAACCTTAATGAGGTTCTAAAAACAACTGGTCCCCCAGTTGTTAAACAAATATTACTCGAAAACTGCCACAGTATAGTTTTCCAACTTAAAAACAGATTAGTTCTAGGTTTCTCAAAACAAATATCAATTCCTGTACATTTCCCGAACTTTTGAATGCTGGCCACAAATGACATCAAACAGCAAATTATTTATTATTCTTCTGTTAAATATTTTAAAATAAACAAAATGTTCAAATTGGAAAAAAAAAACAATATTGAAGTAAACCAATTATTTAAGATTAAACGCGATTAAATAAAAAGCTTATTTAATATTTCCATGAACAAAATGATTTTTTCGATCTTTTGTTGTTTTAAATACAAATTGGATAAATTGTTTTAAATACAACAAACAAATGATCGAAGAAATTTACAGATAATTTTATATATAAACAAAAACAAAATACTATTAACGAATTTTAAAAGTAAAGAATATACAATAATGCAATATTAATCTTCAAGTAGTTAAAACTAAACATTTTTATAAAAATCCTATTTGATCAATTTTTAAAAAATGAAATTAATTAATTATTAATTAATTATTCCTTCATTTAAAAGATGAATGTGCTCGGATAATCTAATCTAACAATATTAGTTGCAAATTTCCTCAGATTTAAATTAATAATTGACCCCTTAAGCTGTATTTTATATAGTAACTGATATTCTAAATAATTGATTGATTTGGTAACGAAAACCTAAAATCGTAAAATTCAAAATTAAATCATACTAGAAAAGGGATAGAACCCCAATTCTAAAATCAAACACGATCAATATCTAAAGAAATTACAGTGGGACACCATGACATCTCTATTTTTGATTGAGATATCATGGGGTCCCACTGTAATATTTAAGATTACCATTGAACAAGGGATTGATGACCTGGGATCTAATGTACCAATCACTTATCACTTATTAAATAACCAAAGCATCAGTTTTCTGATAAGAGAACGATTTTTACTAATCCATATTCTATTTAATTATTTTAAATATGGTTTAGATACAACAAAGAATGATTATTTGATTAGTTATATTTGTGAGCTTGATGCACTAGCTGACCTTTTCAAATTTGATATAATATATATCGCTTCAGATTAATTTTGAAAGTTAGATTTATCTAACATATTCAACTTTTTCTTTTTATAATCGTATGACTATAGGTCAAAACCAGAGAAGAAAGGAGGTAGACATAGACTCAAAGATATGGATCGGATCAGAATGGAAAAGTAAATAGATATAGCAATGTATTTTCGTCCGGCCGCACGATAAATCAAAAAAAAAAAAGGGTAGAATTTTGTTATTTTCACAAATTCATTTAAATGCCATAAATCTTATCGCTACTTAAATCCAACCAGTTTGCTCCACGGCTTCGAGTAGCTGCAATACAACTTCATCTTTTATATGAGCATTACCTTATACCTAAAGCTGGATGTTTGCAACTTTGTCAATATTAGTTAACTTTAATGATCAACGTCCTAAAAAAATATATAGTTGGTGTATGGAAAGGAGTTCAAAGAGCTGCCTTCCAACTTATATTTTCTTTTGTACATAATTGAAAGTCTAATAGGTTGTGCATTTAAAATTTTGCCAAAAGTAATTAATTAACACTATATTAACCAATGTCTACATTTCGGTCATACGGGTATCCCAGAGTTGACACAATCTACTCTACTACACTCTTCCTCGTTTTTTAATTACTCGTTTTCTTATACATATATTGTAAGGTGATTATAAAAATAAAGGAATCATCAGCATTTAACATCACTAAGAAAATCAATTCATAAAGTGACTCGTTTTTGACTACCAAAAATAGAAAAATTATCAGAAATTAAAAATTAACGAATAACTGTAGACTTGAACTTAAAGTCATGAGAAAATATTTACAAATATTGATGTGAAATGTTAAAATTTTGCCAAAATCTACTGGAAATTCTTAAACATCGCAATTTTTTTTTAAAATTTCAATTAAATCAAATTCTTTCTTTTGTAAGTAACTCTTCTATTATAAATTCGCCTACCCTTAAAAAATTTACAACATAGAATATAAAAAAAATAATATCAAGCAATCTTACACTCTTTTCTAGAAGAAATAATTTTAATTTTTTTTTTATTTTATTCTTATGCTAAAATTAAGCAAATTGAGGTCAACTATTTACTATGCAAAAGTCTTGAATTTTTTTTTTTTTTTTTTCTTATTACTTTCCCTGTGTATCTTATTGTATTAATTTTCTTCTATATTAATTTAACTCAATTTAATGTCTTTGAAAGTCCAAAAATACAAAAAAAATAGAAAACAAAAACACAAATTTAAATGTTTTTTGTTTATAATTTGAATAAAAAAAAATCGCAATTTGCAAATTTTTTTTTTTTTATATTTTTAACTGAAAATACATTTTCACAAAAAAAAAAAATTAAAACGTTTGCTATAAGTAAACCGTTGCCATACGTCATTTTGGAATTGATACAATATATTAATAATGTAAAGTTTAAAATGCTGAAAAAGATGTTTGGTATCTGGAATTTTCTCCAGAATTTTCTTTTTATAAGATTCCCTTTAGAATTTCCCCTTTTTGTCTAGAGGAAGAGTGGGAGCTTGAAAATCATCCGAAGCCACCCGTTGAAACTGTTTGCAGTTCCTTTGAGTAGTATGTGAGTTTAGCATACTAAAAGCACGCCTTTTTAAAACAAAACTTTAGGAGTTTCGTATACAATAGTACAGTTTAGTTTTGAGGACAGAATTTGTGAGTCAATGAGTCAAACTTTAATGGGAATATTAAGAAGAAAGATTTTATTTTGTCTAGAAAATAGAAATTCTTTTTTAGGACTTCCCTTTTTTTTAAATCTAACGTTATTGCACTTAAATTATTTGCTCATTCTTCAAATTAAACCTTATACTCTAGACTTCCCTCAAACAGATGGAGAAGACATTTTAGAAAAGATATTAATTTTCTGAGCATTATTCAATTGTGTCTACTTATCTTATTTTTTGCCTCATAGATCTTTTATATAAGCTAAATGTACATTTGTTTTCTCCCCTGCAATACAGAACTGTATAAGCTAATTATAGTTAATACAGCATGTATTGTTGGCATATATCCTCTGGATAATACTGTATTTATTTGTCATCGAGTCCTCTATTAGTACTCTAAAGCAGTAGGTACTCTTCAATATTTCTTATGGTCACCGGAACATTTCTTTTTAAAAACAGCATTCGTTGAACCCTAAGTTTAAAACTTCTGATGCAATTAAAAATAAAGAGAAAAACCCCCTCACAAACCTATGTCGTAACGAACTATAAACATGTAAAATATTTTCTTAGCTGTTCAAATTACTTAATTTCTGATATAGTTAACACACAAAATGCTTTTGCGGAACATCTAAAATTTACCACGGAATACAAAGGTTCCGTAAAACATAGAATAAAAACCTCTGGTGTTAATGATTACTTATTGTATAAGGTAAAAAAGAAAACTTCATTTTGCTGCCAACTGTACCTTTTTAACCCTAATGAGGTAATCCTTTTTTTTGTATCAATTTCTGACAAACTTTAGTTATTAAGCAAAAAAAATTTAAAAACTTAAAATAAAATTATTAAATGAAATATTGTTACATGAATAACACGCAGTCAATCAAAAACACGTGTAAAACTACCTTAACAAAATCATTGCCGACCTTTAACTTTAAGTTTTGATGTCCAAGGAACACAAAAAAAAAAAAAAAATTTGACGGCAATTTTTACTTACTACAAAAGAAAATAAACAAAACACTTTAACTATTAGATAAAAACATAAAAACAAAAACAAAATAAAAAACAAAAAAAACATTAAAGAAATCTGAACTATACGCGAAAAAAAAAATAAATAAAGTTTAAGTTCTACGCATTTCGAAGAAAAAACAAAAAAAAAATCAGAAATCAAAATATAATTGTACAGAGTGTATATTTATAATATATAGTATATAAATAGTGTATTAACCGCAATAACAACAGATTGCGCAGTTTTGATTTATATTTATATATACATTATGTATATAGCTTAATCTATAAATAGATATATATATATATATATATATATTATGATGAAAACTAGCAAAATTATGATTATTATATACGAGCCCAAAAATAAAACAATAGAAGTTCAAATAATACTAAAGAGCTGCCTTAAAAAAATTAAAGGAAAACAAAAAGGTTCTTTCAGTAATGAATTTGAAAATATGTAAAGGTGACTAAGGAAAAATTTTTAATAATACTGTATAGTCGACAATATCTGACCGATAGCTCAGTGGAAAAGAGGCGGCTTTTCAATCGAAAAGTCTCGAGTTCAAATCCTGGTCGGATGATATCTAATATAGTATAGGTATATTACAATAATTTAATAGTAAGTCCAAATGTCAAATCAGCAAAGGATTAATATTATCAGGCAATATTGACTATTGTCTGGTACTACAAATAAATAAAAAAGTAAATAAAAATAGTTGACAAAAAATTGAAAAGATAGTTCAAACATCAAATTGATGAGTAGTACCCAGCGCAGTTTTAGATACTTTTCTACACATTGAGAATTCTAGGGCGCTGAATCAGAATTTATTTAGAACTATAAATAACAAAGCATCTTATATGATTACATTAAATATTAGAATTTAATATACGTCTCTCATTTATATAAATATATATATCGATATACTTATATCGAATTATTGATATATCTAAAATTATATTGGTCTGATCAAATTTGTTTATCTCAATATAGCGGACAGGCTACTTTTAATAGATCCCATTCGATTGCATCGCAGGTTGGTAGGAGTATCAGATGGATGAAAAATATTGTTCTATTGTCCGCCGATGAACTTGTTTGAATATGACGTTTCACTATAAATGCTTTACCGTGGACTAGACGATTAAGAAGTTAGCCAAATCTCAAGTTCACATTTTGATAACAGCAGATTTGAAATTTGTTAACATCTTTTTCTAATTTTTAACAGAATAGTTTTGATTTTAAAGATCGTTTCTAAAAATTTTTTGCTTCCAATTAAAACGGTTTTAACCAATGATTTCCATTAAGCCATTGTATTTGAAAACCCCACCCCCTAAACGCAACTGCACTAAAGTTAAAAAAATTATACTGTACGAATTTTAAAGGTTTTTTCATTCTAAATCACTGATTTGTGTCGTAAATAAAGCCTAGAGAAAAATTTAACGGTAAGTCTTATTTCTCCTTCCAAAAAGAATTAGAGCCTATTGACTTTATTTCACTTTAGAAATATTCTATTATTATATTATTCCAATTCCAAATTTGCAACCGACTGTAAAATTCAAATCTTTTCAACAGGTTTTCAACAATTTATTATTTTCTAGGCAACCCCATGGCTTTCATGTCCCACTCTTCGAAACACTCTTCGCCCCTGCCTTATTCCTTCTTTATACAATTCCTATTGCGCTTCACTTAAATGAATCTAAAGCTTTATTTCTCCCATTCGATTTGTACATATTACGACAGATAGAGTCGTGTTTTATTATAATATTATAATTTTTTTTTTGATACGGGACCAACTTTAACATATTAGAACTTGTTCATAAAAACGATTATTATAATTTTTTTTTTCTCTTCTTTGTTTTTAGTTGAAACAAAGATCCTTTGGTGTGAGGTTTATTCTATCGTATACAATTTAATTTGATATTTAGCAATGTGTGGCAAAAATTATGCTATGAAAACAATATCGTATTTATAAAATTCTATATTATCTATAAATATATTTATATCATAATAATATGTATTATGTATATAATATATACAATATATAGGTGTTTATTAGATGTATTTACTTATTTTTTTTTACTATGAATTTATTAAGCCAAAAAGAAAATTAAAGAAAAAAAAATCCATAACAAACACAACAATAACATAATTAAATAATATCACAAAACAGAACATTATAATATAAATGAAAACATACATATTTATAATAATGTACATAGAATATAAATAAATATATATGTATAGGCTTATTAACATAAGTATATTATATTTAATATAAAATAGGAAGGAAAGAAATTGGAATTAGAATTTTTTGCGATTTTCATATCTTGAACTGCTTCATGACTTTGAGATTAGAAAAATAAAAAAAAACTGAAAAAAAAAATGGTTTCTTATTCAAAACGTTTCTTTACATTTTTATCAGATTTGACCTTTTCTGTTTTTTTTTTTTTTTTATTTTGGTGATTTTATTAACGCATTGATATTATTTTTTATTATAATTGCAAGGCTTGTATTATTAACACGGAAATATTCATTTGTAATTAAAAGATTTTTTCTATATTTATAAATATTATATTTCAACATATAAAATTTTTAATATATAAGTATCTCGTAAAATTGGAATATTCATTTTTATTATTTTTTTTTTTTTTAGCTTAATTTGCATAATAAATACAGTTACATTATTTAGATTGGATTATCTCTATATATGTTAAATTCTTTATATTAAAATATCGGAAATTAATTTTCCAAATCGCTGTCAAATGTTGCTTAAGTTTTGAATAAACTGTCAATTTTTAAATGTATACAAATTTTACTGTAATATTTTTTTTCAAATATTGTGTTTTTAACTGTGACTATTTTTATTTGTCAGATTTCAAGTACTTTAAAAATTGACATTTGGATTCAGTATTGTTTGGCATGGCAGACAACGCAGTTACAAAAAGTATAGAAATTATTAAAATTTGTTACAAAAACTATTAATTAAAATAATCTTTTCTATTAGGAGTAAGGTTAGATCCTCGAGAAATTTGGTAACCTTCTCCATTGAAAGCTATTAGGAAGTAAAAATTAAAAATATACTGTTTTTATAAGTAAGCATTAACTTAGTCGCCAGTGTATATATTTTCTAAATTAAATGTTAACATTGAAGCTCCAACATTATATTTCGATACTCGCTAACAGGTTTTTTTAAGTGCATTTGAGGGATTATATTATAAGTATTGATTTGACTATTATTCATAATTAATAATGAATTGATGAAATAACTAAATTATAATATTATTATTTATTTTTATATATATTTTTAACCATAAACTCAGTATGAAACACTATATAATTTTGAAAATGTGCTCTTTTAAAAACCATTGGTTTTTTTCATCACTTGTTTAATTTTTTCGTTGAAGTTATTGTTAATAAAGAATACTGCAGATAGATGATTACCGATTTTTTAAAGTAAAGATAATGATCGCGTTATCTGAAGAAATACTCGTCACCTGGCTTTGTAAACTTGCCCAGTTTAGATCTAGTTAAATCATGCGATATGAGATAACTCCACGGAACGTTTTTCTTAGGATAATGTTAACTCATTTTTTCACTCCAATAAATTACATCTTAAATCAAGTTTGTTTTTATTACTGATGAAAAAAAATTTATGTTCATAGGTGATTACAAGTTGGCTGTTCCATTCCATTCTGCAGTTTTTAACAATCTGGAGAGACGGGTATTTTCAAGAAATTATTTTTATACCGTAATGCTTTCATTTTAAATTATAAATATATTACGTTTTTCAATCAGCCACATGGTTTTGAATATATATAAGAGTTTAATTACATCCACATAAGAAAGTACCAAATTTTATGGTTTGGAAATAATGAGTTTAAGGAACAAACTAACATCATTATTAAATGTACAAAGATTCATTTTTAATTTTGTAATTGCACATAAGTACCTAGAACATTAACAACACATTTACACTAATTGCCTCAACATTAATTTAATTCATTGGTACTTAAATGTATATTTAACTTTTATGAAAACAATTAATACAAAATAAAATTGATAATTAAGGCTTTAATACAGTTTTAAATTTACACTATCCCAAGAAGATGCATAACGATTTCCTATGCAAATTTTTAAAAGAATAAATCAGTGTCCATTTATTTTTCATGTACGGTATATTTTAAATTTGCGAAATAATCCTGAAACAATCAATTCTACTTAACAATTACAAAATTAATCACAATATTTGAAAATAAATGCATAAACCTGATCAACTTTTTTGAATTAAAGTATCGATCTGAATCGGTATTACGAAATTCAGTTTAATTTAAAGTGAAAACTAAAGTGTAAAATAAAATGATTACAAATTTCTGAAGGATATTTATAACAAATGATACTATTAACTAACAGCAGATACTACTTTAATGATTTTACTATTTATAAAGCCTATGCGTCATAAGAATGAAATAATTGATTACAAATGATTTCATAATATTTTAACACTTCAAAAATAAAAGAAAAAACTAATAAAAATAAAATTATTTTACATAATTAATGTTAATTCTAAAAACTGAGTAGGTTTATACCAAAAATTTATTCTAAGATGTTGATTGACATTTGAAAAATATTCTTTCTATTAAACATATACTTCCATTCTATATGTGTATATGTTTAAAAATTAATATCAATAGTACCAATTTCCAAAAAATGTATGTTTTGATTATAATTATTAATTAATAATAATTTTTGGTAATAGATGTTTAAATCTATTTTTAAACCAAAAAATAAGTGTGAATAATTCATTGAAATTATTTTAATATGTTCATAAAAATCAAAAATTATTAATTATTTTATTACCAAATATAAAAATATAAATATAAAAATAAAAAAAAATTGAGTCTCCGGTAGGGTAGTGAGTAATTATTTAGCTTATTAACCAAGAGGGTGCTCGTTCAATTCCCTTTCGAATGAAATAATTTTTCTTTAAAAATCACCATGGTGACCAAATAGATATAGAAAATATAAAATATATGATTTAAACAAAATAAATAATATTACTTATAAAATAAATGTACCTGAAGACTTTAGATGCTAGTGCTAGTTGTATGCAATTAGTATATAATAGTTAGTATATAATATAAGCAAGTAAATAAATAAATAAAAACGAGGAAAAGTGTAGTAGAGTAGACTGTGTCAACTCTGGGATACCCGTATGACCGTAACATATACATTATATCATCCGGTTAATTACTTTGGGCAAAATTTCAAACATAAAAAAGAAAGAGTTGTATGACAGCTACTCGAATCCTTTGCAGTAGATCAACCAAATTTTACTGTAACTTTGGTCATTACATTTAACTATTTTTAACAAAATTTCAGATACCCAGCTGCATTAGGTGGAGAGTAATGCTCATATAAAATAATAAGTTGTATGGCAGCTACTCGAACCCACCGCAGTAGACCAACCAAATTTTGCAGAAACTTTGGCCATAAAACTAAACTATTTTTAGCAAAATTTCAGACACCCAGCTTCATTAGGTGTAAGGTAATGCTCATATAAAAGAAAGAGTTGTATGGCAGCAACTCGAGCCCACCGCAGTAGACCAACCAAATTTTGCAGAATCGGATTATTTTCACAAGCTAACCTACTATTAATATTCACTCGCCTATGAATCATTCAGCAGTATTTTAATTAAAATATAATATAATCACTTCATTTTATTTAACTACATTATATATATATATATATATATATACATATATTATATTGTATTCGACAAAGGAAAAATTCTTTAAATTCAAATCATAGTGTTTCTTTTTATTCCTTCTCTACTCCTTTAAGGATTATAGGGCATTCACCTTTCACTATTTAGACTACGCTTCAGTTTCTTTAATCATTTATATTCACTAATCCGTTGTTTACTCGGCTGTATCTATTGTATATAATTATGAATTTAATATATTTTTTATGAAATATTTTTTTATATTACGATATTAACTATTACGATATAATTATGCAAGTTAAAGAATTTTTTTTTTTGTTAGATATGACCTGACCGGGCTTGAACTCGAAATCTTCCACACGAAAGACGTCGTCTTCATCACTCAGCTATTGGTCTTCAAATAAACCTTACTATATAAAGCCTCGTAATTTCTAATTTTCTAAAATCTATTCCTTTGAATAATACGATAAAGGAATAATATAGTTAACAAATAAAGGGTAAACCCTTTTAAATTGAAAAACAAGCTACTTTGAAAAATACCGTACATTAAATAGCAGCCGTACATTACAAACGAAAAACAAGCATCACGACATGCTTCTCATAAATTAATTTTCTATAATTATTTTAATTAAATTATAACTTTTTTTTTTTTCAATTTTATTTAAAATTCCTATACCCATAATTATTAGTAACATATTTTTACAAAATTAATTAACAAATTTTTAATTCATTATTCATACAACAACACAAATATTTTCCAAAATAAATTTTCATTTTAAGAATTTTCATATAATTTAATAAATTACAAAAAAAAATATATTACAAATATAATAAATTATATATTTTTCATTTCAATTATTTTAAAATTATAAATATAATAATAAATAATTAATTTAATAATATTCTTTTTCTTGTCAAACGCCTTATCTTAGGCAATCATAATATATATATATATATATATATGTTGAATTCTAAAAAGAAAATCAGTCATGCAAAGTAATTTAAAATTTTACAAATATTGACTTTAATGATAATATTAATAATCATAATACAAAAACAACAATAAAAACAACAACAATAACAAAACAAAAACATAATAGCCATAGTTATGTCAAGTTATACTCCTTAAATAGAACTTAGATCCTTTTTTTTTTGTTATATTTTTTTATATTATTATTATTATTATTATTAGTATTATTATTATTATTTTTTAAATTTCAATTTTGTTTTTTTTTTTACTATATAAATATATTTAAAAAAAAAAAAGTTTTAATTTTCTTGGAAAACCTAGAAAAATAAGTGGGTAGACATTGAAAAACCAAAAATAAAATATACTTGGAATAATTTTCTCTCTTACTATTCTTTATTCCAATGCTATCGTTGTTTTTTCTTTCTTTTTTTTTTATATTATATTTTAAATAAATATTTGGATTCGCACTTAAACTTTAAAAATCTTCCATTACAGTATTGCACATATACTCATACAGTAAAAGTCATAAAATTTTTAATTTTAAACTTTTAACGCTCACTTCACTCATCCATAGATGTACAGTAGAGCCACTGAACTTGTTTTATAGATATATTGTAGGCACAACACATGTTCTAAAAAAATTAAACAACTAATGCCTACACTCAAGATTTTACTCAAGAGAGAATAACAAGAAACAAAATGAGCACCAGATGTTCATCCTTAAATACTTGAAAAATCCAACAGCTTATTACCAATTTCGGACATAGCAGACGTTTCGGACATAGCAATATATTTTAGGGGAATTCGTTCTACAACGATGGTAACTATATATGTGTACGATTTAGAAAAGTTTAAGAAAAATCTTGACTTTGTTCTTCTAAACATCCCATCCATTTTCCCTCATCCCCCATAATCCTAGAATTCTATATATTTTCCCAAACTCAATTTCCCAATAATCATTTCATGAACTTTAGTAGACTTTTCGTGAAATTATGATATTTACTAATTTAAGTTAACTTACTTAATTATATTGGAGTTGAGCTATAAGGTAATTACAACACAGCTACAAAATAAATACAAAAGCAAAAAATTTAGATTTTTCATGAATTTATCCCAACAGTATACGGCAACAGCTTATTATCCTTGCACTTCCGTAGGGAGCGTTTCTTATGCCTGTATTTCATTTGCCTGTATGGCAAATATAGGATTTTTGCATTGAATTTTTGCATTCAATTAAATTAATAAGGCCTTGGCTAATATTAATAAAAGTCAAAATAAGTTTACAAAATACAGGCAAATGAAAATACATGCAAATGAAATACAGGCAAAGAAAAATACATGCAAATGAAATACAGTCAAAAGAAATACAGGCATGCGATAGTAACCCCTTTCCAAATTATTAGTTATTAAAAACCGCATTATATTTCCAACTTTTATTCAAACCAAAGTAAATTTATTTAGACAGATAATCTGACAATTAAAACAGCTGATAAATTTTTTGAATGAAGAGAGTGTTTTTAATCATACCTTTTTATGTCACTTTAACCAGCATTTTCGGACAGTTTTTTTGATAATTGTCAAAATTGAATTTTGACTTATTTACTAATCAAATAATCACTTTTTGATAAGTGAGTGTTTTTAAATTAATTATACTTCCATGGTTTGTTTTAAAATAAAAAACCATAACTGTAAGTACTTAGTTAATAAATTTTATTAGATACGTATTAGAAAATTTACTGGGCCATTTGTTAAAAAAAAAAAAAAAAAAAAAAACAGAAACTTTCTATTATAAAAGTTGTTGTTTAAGGTGTTAAGTGGGTGTCAATTTTATTTTGTTTTCTTTTAAAATTTTCTTTTATTGTAAAAATAGAAAATTTTCTTTCTTTAAACGTGTAAAAAAAATTTTTTTTTTGAATATAAAATAAAAATTAAAATAACATAGAAAAAATAAATGAAAAATGAAGGGTATCTTTAAATAATAGAAAGAAATTAAAAAAAAAACAAAAAGAAGGTGTATTTAAGGGATTTCAGCAAAAAAAAAAAACAACATGAATAATGAGAATAACAAATTTTTTTTAAAATATTAAAAAATTACTTATTTTTAAAACAAATGATTGTAATAATTAAAATTCATAAATAAAGAAATTGACATATATACACAAGTGTCATTCTATATATATATAAATTTTCTACTAAAACGTAATAGTCTTAAAATAAATAGTAAGTTCATACCAAGGGAATTGATTTATTTTTTTAGTTGATCAGAAATCAGTATTTTAGTAAATTTTTAAACAATTTTTAAATTTAAGTATAATTTAAAAATCATTAAGTAGTAATTCATACTTTTGATTTTAATTTAACAAATTTTAATCATTTACTGCCTGACCTCAACGCGAAGAATTAATTATGTATGAGACAGCTGCGACGTAAAAAACGCGACGTGAAATCGCTTAATATTCGAAATTCTAATTTTGACTTATAACTTAATTATAACTTATTTTCACTTGGGTTGTATTTTGAATAAATATTATTTTGATTTTATTTTTAAGTCCTGAAAAAAGATTTCTTTAAATTAACATCGTATTTCGGTAAACGTTGACTTATCAATTAATGGTCGACGATTACCGAATTACCGATCATACATTCTACAACATTAGTTTGTAGAACATTAGTATATTAAATTTTTTTCTAATCAAAATTAAAAAAAAACACGCAAATGCAGACACAATTCCAAAAATCAACTTATCAAGAACACATAATTTTATACACTACTCTCTTATATAACGGCTTTCCCATCTCACTATCTATTCATATCTAACTAAACTTTAGTTTTTTTAATCATTAATTTTAAAATAATAGTTGCATAAGCTGCTGTATAACTGTAACTTTTACAGGGATTATTTCATTGGTTTTTTTTTATATTTCACCTTTATTTATATTATACAGGCTTCCTCAAGAGAGTCGCTTTGGTCCTCCATTGTTATTTATTTGTTTATTGTTTCGTAACAGTCACATTAAAATTAACGCTGGGAACATGATATTTTTAAAAAAATTAAAAATTTAAAAGATATCTTAATCTTTTTAATTGGTGTTGGAAAAATAATTTTCAACCCCAATGTCAATTAATGTGCTATAATTACTTTTACCCGTCGTTTGGGTACATTCTATATTACTATTCTTACAATAACTAAATTATTTCTAAAGTTGTTTTTATAAAAGACTCTGGGGTACTTTTTGATAATAAACGTTCGTTTAATCTTCATTATACGGATATGCTGAATAAATCAAACTCTATGCTCGGTTTCATTAAACGTTTGACAAGCAAAGTGACGATCAATTCGTATTAAAATTTATTTTTACCTGTTTAGTTAAACCTAACTTGGAATATGGTTCTCAGGTATGGAGTGTAATTTTATTGTTCATATATAAAATTACTCTTATAAACATATATTAGTGTCGCGAAGAGATCACAATTCAAGAGATTTGCGCACTCAAATTATTATTTATATTTATAAACAAAAAATTTAGTCGCGAGCGGTAATTTTGCAACTAAATTAGCTGATTAATATATATGATTGATCTGAATATATATGACGCTCTTATTTAGCAAAAGTTTAAATTTAAAAAACCAAAGATCTTCGAGATGATAGATAATTTACTTAACCACTACAAAAATACTAATAATATCAATTTTTAGTAATTCAATACAAAATTCAATAATTTGAGAAAGTTTTAGGAAACTATTTTAAAATAATACTTAATAATTTATAAGCCAGTAATACATAATTCAATCCCATTTCCAAAGTTTAAGTTCAAGTTTAATTTCTAAATTTTATAGCATGAATGACTAGAATGCTCTCGTTTCATATTCTTTAGCTAAATTTAAAGCCCAAACTTAACTAAATGCTATGAATATTTAAAAAATAATTGTATATTAAATTAAGATTATTTATCTCAAAAGAAATCTGTGATATTATATACAAAACTATCTAATAATATTTCTTATGGCTGGTTACGTAATCCCATATCACAAAATTCGAAACACAAAATCTCAAAACTTTTTCATTTTATTACAAAATCCCTTTAAAATCCATAAAGCGAAACTTCATTCGGGTTAGGTACGAAATACCAAAAAAGCATTTTCTTTTCCAAAATACCATTTACATACTTCCATAAGTTCAAAAAATAAATTCCACAAAAGATGTGTATACTTAAACAATCCATCCTAACTCATGTGCATATCTTCTGGAAAAAGCGTCTAATGTTAATTTTGTAACCAATTATAGAACCCCCAATAAACAAATTATTAAACCCTGATTTTGAATCAAAAAAGTCCCTCCTAATTCAGAATCTCACGCATACATATATATAAATATTCTGAAAAAAGCGTATAATGCAAATTTTGTACTAAACTCTAAAATTCCTCTTAGTTTATTTTCAAAATTACGAGTATAATTTTTATTTTAATTGAAATACTTTTGTTTAATATTAATATTTTGTTATTTTTGGGATTTTGAAATTTGGGATTTGAGATTTTGAAATTTTGGGATTTAGTTTCTTTGGGATTTTGAAACGTTCCCTTTTACTTAATCTTAATCAAATAGTTACAAAGTGCAAATATAACTGCCAAATATACTTCCAAATATAATAAATAAAAATTTTTCTAGAAATCTTTACCCAAAGGAAAATTATTATTTTGCAAAAGTAGGTATATATATTAAAATAATCTAATAAAATTTTACATTTTTAACGCTTGAAAGTACATTATGAGCGATTTTTTTGATATGATTTATTTTTTTTACCTTGATCTTGGGATCTTCTTTTTGCGAAATTAAATTTTGCGAATTTATAACTTTTCCATTAAATTTAATTTTAATATTAATAAAAATATAACATGTCAATGTAAAAATAATAATAATAATAAGAGGTATATATGTAGAATAATGCATGTCCTTCGACATTTTGTTTTATGATTTTTCACAAAAACTGAATTTTTTTTTTAAATAAAAAACGGTCGAATTTAGAAATCCAATTTTTCAAGCTAAAAAAATATTCTTTAAAACTACCCCTAAGCAAAAATGTTTCCGGTTGGGAAGTTTGAATTTTAGGTGCCAGTTTTTGGAAAATGAATTTTTTATCAAAGGGTTCTAAATTATATTAAATCTGCTTATTCTAATACTCAGTGCTTTTTTTGGAAAAAAATATTTACCGGAACGCCATATTATTTTTAATTCTATAAGAAAGAAAACTGATACAGAAACTGAATTTAATTTATTTAATAATTATTATTTATTATACGAAAAAATAATATTAAAATTACAAGTTTTTCCATAAAATTGCCATGTTTTCATCATAATCCTTTTCACGATTTCTTTTTTTGCTGTTTGTGTCCGTAGCTGAATGATGACCTCGAATTAGCCATGATTTGACATATTTTTGCGGGTTGACCAACCATTCTTATAAAGAGTAATGATGCTGTTGTAGATGTTAACAGCGAAGATCTGGTTGGAGTTATGATTAAATTCTTCTGCGAAAATCCTCTATCACATTCGCTTGTAGAAATTGGAACAACATCTAAAATATTTACCAATGGGAGGAGTGACGAAGGTATCTGTTTTTCTTGCAAATATTCACGGAAACCTCTGGTAATCTGTCGCTCATTTAAACCAAATCTTTTGCTCAGAATTTGAGTTTCAGTTTCACCGTACGTTATGTTTTTTTGTATGTCATTGGGCCAATTTTCTGGATACAGTACTTTAGAATATTGTGGTAATTCTATGTCTTCTGGTGATAATAGTCTCTTTTCTATTTTCTATCAAATGTTTATAAAATGCTCTCTTGAATTTTTTGGTGACGCGTGATATATAACATATAGTTTATCCATAAAAGATTTGAACCTATTAATTCTCGAAACAGATTTAACCGCATCTGCAACAGAAAGTTTTAATCGGTGGTTAGCGCAGTGCCGTATCAAAATAGATGGGAACATATTCTTTAGTAAAGTGCTAACCCCACTACGCCTACCAAGCATTACTGCAGCACCATCGCAAATAATACCAAATTCTTTTTTAAATAATCTTGTGTAAATCCTATTAGGAATTAAAAATTCCTGTAGCGGTAACATCGGTAAGATCAATTAAATTTATAAATAAATTTACAGGTTTTCTTGTTACATCAATATATTTGGAATAAACACACGAAAATATATAATTAAAGTTTTACGTAGTGCTTTCATCAACCAACAAAGCAAATTTTAAGTCCTTATCAATTATATTGCAACTATTGCTGTTTTCATCTCTTTGCTAATGTGTTTAATTATATATATGCACGCATTTGTAGAATGAAGTATGTGCCCCATGTCTATTCCATTTAGCTCCTGGTAATCTATTTCTGTTTCAAAATTGATTTTTTTTAGCTATTTTATAAGCAGTTCGAAATATTTTTTCAGTAGTATCGGTTTGATGAGAAATCGCCTTAAAACAAATTTTTTGATTCATTTCGAATTTTAATTATAGCTTTATGAGATGCACTTTCTTTATGTTCATATATTTTTTTTCTTAAAGAAGGTAATTGTCGCTGTCTAGTTTCTCCATTCGAAATTATAGTTATTGTTGTCCATTCTTTCGAAATTTTCATTCCAACATTTTGCTCGATTCCAAGTGCTCCTATTTCTCGACAGATTGAACAGCCCAACTTTTTGTTCTCTGTAATTAGCCAGTCATATTTCAAACAAAATTCGACTTTTTGATCCATATTCCAGCAATCCGGATAATCACTTATGATATCGACATTGGTACTTTTATTTAATTCAGCAGCAATTTCTGTTGATTGTGATTGCACATTAATATTAATAGGCGGATTAGGCGTTGGAACATGGCAAGATGCGTTACCTATCTCGTCTCCTTTGACTTTTGTATGTTCCTTAAGTAACTATTTATTCTTTTCATATTCTTGGGATATATTTAAAAACTATATTATAAGTGACACTTTGAATAAATTTAAATTCTTACCTTCCTGAAATCTTCAAAGTAACGTAGAATAATAGCAATCGCAAAATAACTAAATAAAACATCTGTAGAAAAAAAATAGAAACCAAAAAATAGCAATAGCAAACCTAGTCATGGCAATCTATCATTTAAAATCTTTATTAGATAAAAATTATCGTTAATTACGAATTTTTCTCATGAGAAAAATAACGATAATTTTTTAAATCTAATAAAAATTGATTTTGAATTTTTTATTTAATTTATATTTACCGGAGCTGCGCTCCGGTGAGCTCCGGTGCAAAAAAAGCGCTGCTAATACTGGTCCAACGATTCTGCAGAAATGCAAAAACATACTATATGTACTCAGAATATTGAGGAATTCTTTTTGTAAATCCCCTGTGGAAATAGCTCCCAAGAAAAGAGCACATTCCTAAACTTTATACCAAGAGGAAAAAATAGATTAAATCAATTTTTATATATTTGAGAAATAAAAATTTTGAGCGGATATTAGCCAGTTGCATGAAATCTAAAATGAAATTGCAATTTTTTGATCCTTTGATCCTGATGGACTATTTTTAATTTTTGGTTTATTCATCCTGTTTTCATGACTGTCTTGTATAAGTTTGGTCCTTGAAAATTGTATGTATGTGTATATAAAAATCTAACAGTATCTCCCATATCCTGTTTTTTCATAATTATTCTTCTAATAGGTTCTCATATTTATTCATAAAAGTTCGTTTCCGTTACAATATTTTAAATCAAAGTTAATGATTGAATTTGAGCTTATTGAGTCAGCTTATTTAGATGCGCAGAATGTCTTTATCCCTTGTGTTGGATCATCAATAGGATGAAAAGTTTTGAATACCTTTATTTATACTATTGTTATCTTAAGGATCAAAAAGTCGTTGCCCTCTCGATGAGTGTCAGGGTAAAGATCCATTTTCCAAATCCATATGACATCTTTATTAAATATTTTATTATAGTTATATTTCAGTTACTTGCATTGATTAATTTTTATAATTTTTCAAAAAGGGTTTCCTATTTTTAAATTTTTCGGTATAATTTCTTTAACAAAAACGTAACTTTCAAAATAAGTCATCAAATTAAAATTTTAGTCAAAAAAAAATAATAAAACTTTAATGTTAACTTTTATTATGCTTGTGTAAATACTCATAAATTTATTTAATATGTAGCCATTATTTTCATTTATTTAATATGTAGCCATTAATATGTAGCCATTATATGAATCAAAGAACTGTGAAGGTAATGAATAAAGATGAATATTTAGAATCAATAAAAACTTTTATTATTTGAAAAGTAAATTCTTTAAAAGTTTACTTAAAATTCAGTGTGTATTGAGTATTAACTAATAAAACTATTTAGTTTCAAACTAATTCCAAAATTTTATTTAATCTATGGGTTGAAATGATTTAGAGTATACAAAAAGTGTATACTTATCGTTTTAGGGCTCGGACACGGACACAATGAACTAGTTATTTTTGTGGAAATAATTCAAACATATTGTTCTCAAATGAATTATATTAAAAAATTGCTCTGCGCTGTTTTCACGTCTAAAACCTTATTTAGACTTAAGTATTCGCAATTTCTGACTAGTTATTCAATTCTTCATCAAATTTAAATTTATTCATATTTATAACATTTATTTCGGAGAATTCGAGCCCGCAGTCCCTTGATTAATTTGCCATTTTTCATATTATATATATATATATATATCCTGGGATATACTCGATTTTGTTACATGTAGCCCGTCTATTATAATTAAACAGTAAGACATGATCTTGGTTTTGAATATATCTATATTTGTCTGAGAAGATTAAATGCTCAGGAGCTATAAAGCCCGTAAGCAAAGTCTTCTTAATGTACTCCTCATTGTGGTAAAATATGTGTGATATTAAAACGATTTTCTGGACTACTTAATACTCTATCATAATGACTTCTAAATAATTGTATCATAAAATTATCTACTCTCATGATATTTGCTTCCCTTATACAAATATATATATTAGAATAAAAATGTTTCTATTCGGACTCCTTTTATGCACCTTCTTTCGCACTTACTTATTTTTTCCATTAAACTTGCGCTAATGCTGAACTAAACAGGTACACCATAGACAGGATTTGGTCTTGTCAATGTCTGATAAAATATTAGTTTAACTCTATTGCTAATATTTTTTTTGTAAAAGAGTTTCTAGCTGCCATAAAGGATTTGTTTTTTTTTATCAATTAAGTATTTTACATGATCTATGAAGTTCATGTTTCGGTGTTACTGAACTCCAAGATGTTTTTTAAGAATTTTTTGTTTGCTATGTCAGGCGATTTAATTTTAAATTTTTCCTAATGTTTTCTATTATCTGAATTAATTTTTCAACCGTATTACGATATGGTATTGAAATGTTATGGTTTCACATTTACTAAAGTTCATTTTTAATATTAATAAATTTCAATTTTTTTTGTACATTGTATTTACAGTATCATTCGCAGACTATATTATAATATAATCTCCAAAGCTAGGGCGTAGTTTTCCTTTTACTCGATCTAGCAAGAATAAAACATCAGCTATATAGATTTAGAAAAGGATAGATAAATTATTAATTTGTAGATTAATCCATCCAACCAAACTTTCATACATAGATTGCATACTTTTAGGCGTTTTTTAAATTTATTTTTGAATTCAAATTCTATTTTACAATTATAACTTGATTTTATTCAACAAGTGTTAACTGTATTGTACACTCTGTATTCCAAAAAAATATATATATATATTTCTTAGGACTATAAATATAAAGCACCTTTAACTGAAAAAAAGACATTTTTAAATGCGCAATAAAATCCAAAAATAAAAAGACACAAAAAAGAAAATTAAAAGATTTTCCTTTAAATGAAAAAAAAAAGAAAATCTGTTTTAAGAACTCTTGTTTTTGATACCCAAGATACAAACAAAAAACCTCCCTTTTAAAAAAAGAATTTTCAAAAACAAAAAGGCACTTATAAGTCTTTTACTGGAACCTAACTCCAATATATAATTTTAAACATTTTAAATTATGGTTTCTATATATTTTTTTTCTCAAACAATAACCAAAAATATTCACACAAAACAAAAAAAAAAAAAACATTTAAGAATTTAATAATATAGGGATTCAATTTTGGCAGAATTTCTTTCCAAGTACACGTTTTTTAATTTATTTTGTACACTCTGTATTCCAAAAAAAACAAAAGTTTCAAAGAATGTAAAAATATTCAAAAAACAAAAACAAAGGAATAATAACAATTTCCACCTAAAAACGCTACAGAAAGAAAGGAAATAATAAAAAAAAAAAAAAAAACAAAAAAAAAATAAAAATTAGAATGAAAGGCTTAAACAAAACATCATAAAATGACATAATTTTCATCACAAATACAATTTACATTTTTATGGAATATTTTTTGAAGAAAAACAAATCTTTTGTTCTATATTTTATTTATATATTTTTTTATTCGTTATAAATATATATATATATATATATATATATATATTATACATATGTATGTATAAAATATACTATGAAGTTCATTTACATAAGCATGTGTATTATATTATTATTCACATATGCATATAAAAAGAATTACCTGTGAAAAATCAAAAATATTACAAAAGTAACAATATTAGGGGGGGACATTATTTCGAAAGCAAAAGTCTTAAATTGAGACAAAATCTTGAAACATTTTTTTTTTTAATCTTTTTGTGTTGGGATTAAGGTAAAATTTAAAGGAAAAGAAATTCATTATGTATACGTGGCTTGATTACAAAATCAGCCTTCAAATACTTTGGTGAGCAAGGATTACCAGAGTCAATCACTTTCAATTCTAAAAATGATTTGCTATTGAAATTTGAATGGAAAAAATATTTTGACAGGGGTTCGGAATTCTATAAAAGAAAATCATGGTTTCAATAATTTTTTTTTTTGGGGTTTTGGGGTGGCAGTTATTATCATTTCACTCGTAGTTGGCATATGTGTAAAAAAAAATAATATAGTTAGGGCAACTTTACTTATAAAATCAGCGCAATTTGAGGTTTTCTAAAAATTCCGAAGGATATTTATATTTGAAAAGAATTTCAATTTTTTTTTTCAAGATTTTGCCCCAATAAGATTTCTTTTTTTATATTATGTTGGGGCCTCAGTGGGTAAGTGTGTAAGCTTTTGGCTTACTAACAGAAGGGGTTCCCGTACCGGTCATTCAAAAAAAATTTTGAAAAATAATTTTTCTTTACAAATCGCCATGGTGACCAAATATAATATAGTAAAACACAAAATAAATGATATTTAAATAAAATAAATAATGTCACTAATAAAATTAAAAAGTAGTATAATCTGCCACACCTGAAAAGGATTCGCATGCTTTACCCCCTTATCGCATTGTATGAAGTAAGGGACTGTTTATAAATAAATAAATAAATATTTTGTTTCTAAGATTTTCTCTCGAAAAATTTTTAATTTTCAAGATTATATCTTTTAAAATTTTGGAGTACAGCCATTAGTGACTGTGATCCTGTGTTAACACATAATATAAAAATAAATATCACCAAAATGTAAAATTACAATAATAATTTTCAAAATAAATAGAATTATATAAAATTGAGAAATAATATTAAAGTATTGGAGATATTTAAAAAAGTTCCTAAATATACTTTACATCCTATATCACCTACCAAATTGAAGACAGAATTTTCCGTACACTATTTATTATGTAAAAAATGTACACTATTTATTGAAATCTTTAAAGTATTATTTTTTGGAAATTTCGCTTAACTAATACTAATGGTTTTTCAGGTGCCGTATAGACTTTTGAACGTTGGTTGTCATGTTTGTTATTTCAATATTAATATTACAAAAGGCGTAAATCAATCAAATTTTCTTTCGTTCGGAACCTATTATGTCTTCAATTGCTATTTCTTTATCCATTGTAAAATAAGAAATAATCAAAATAAATTAATACATAAGACTGTAGTTCTACGGAAGGCTTTAGTTCTGCAGAAGGATGTAGAAACCTTTGGCTGAAAAAACAATCACCATTAATGTTCCCAAATTCTTTCCAAAACTTCAATATTTCTCAATTTTATCAATTCAAGAATTTTTAACACAATCACATTACAAAGGTTTCCGCAATTTGTTTTTAATACATATGATTGCATTATTGCAAAGTACTTTTTGTGTTTTGACAAATGCAGACCTTGTCATTTTTATTCCGCTTTTTATTTCAATTGTCAATAAGTGCATACATGATTCAGACTACTATAAATGCAATAAATTCTTTGATAAAAACAGAAGTTTGTTAAATTTTTTTAAATTTAAAAAACAAAAAAATAATATTACAGATATTCAGCATTTTTATACACATGTAGGTAAGGTATACTAGTAGGGGTTACCTTTCGTTACTACGGAAATTTTCTTAAGAAAATTTAAAAGTTCTAAAGAAGTTTTTATTTCTTTTTAAATTTAAAAAAAAAAATTATTTTTCGTTTGTTCTTTTGATTTTATTTTTATATGTTTTGGGAAACTCACAAGGTTTCCAGAAAATTGGCATATCTTTGCAATAACAGGGCATGTCACCCGTCACGACCTGAATTATTTTTATATTAAACCAATTTTTTTTTTATTTTCTATATACAATTATTTAATTAATTGTATATTATTAACACACCTTGAATATAGAGTATTGGAAAGAAAGTGTATTAATCATTGATATCGCATCATTTCAAATATTTTCTTCAGAAGCTGTCAAAACAAAGAGTTTACATCGTTGTTACATATCAAAATATTACGTAACTATGGCTTTTTTGAGAGATTTACTAACTTAGTTTTCTTATAGTAAAACATCTTGGAACTTGCGTTTCCGTATAACTGATTTTAATTTATGGACTTCGATAGAATGTATCCTACTGCCTTAAATATTTTTTATAGCCAATCTAGTTAACTAGGACAACTGCAAAAATCTTAACCAAGCTTTATTGCTAGTATAAATTGACCAAAAACAATTAAACATGGCCTGTAAAAATATCAAGGATATGAGGAATTTTTCTATTAAAAAAAACGGAGCTAATTCGAACACTTCATATAAAGTAATGATTGCATAAGTAGTAAAAATGTTTAACAAGCTTTGTTGTTAGTATAGATTGATGAAAAAAAATTTAACATGGCCTGTAAAATATCAAGGATATGAGGAATTTCTCTGTAAAAAAAATTTAACTAGTTCAAATACTTCATATAAAGTAATGAGCCGATGATTAGATAAACTATATTTCTAATTTCTACATTACTATTAAGGTTATGAACTAAATCATAGCCTCAAAATCGAATTTATAATCCAAACTTTACCTACAAAGTTATTTGACAAACAGACTTACATATATATTTTATTTTAAAATTTTGATAAAAAGATATTTTTTTTATGTTTTTACATAAAAACTTTCTTCTTTATATTGACAACTATACATATATGAAAATACATTCAAATCTTTTTTTTCATTATTCAATGACATTCGCAATTAAGATAACCTTGATTTTAATTTTAAAAGATCTAAAAAAAATTTACTGAAAAATTATGAGTAGGTAACTTTAATTGAAAATAAAATTATATGTTCTTCCATAAAATGTATAAGATTGTTTTGATTACTTTAAGTTCTTATTAGCTACAGTGTTACAACTTGTACAACGCTATTAGAAACTTTAATATCGTTTTTTAATTTAATATTATATTAATTAAAAATTATTTGAACTTATGCTGACATAACAGGTGGTGCATTAAAACTTTTTAAAATCACAATGGGATAATGTCAAAGTCAAATATTGAACCTTTAATTATCAATGGAATCAATATAATATCAATGATTTTCCAACAAAATTAGTTTTTTTTTAATCAGTTTCATTATTTCCTCAAAAAAAATTGATCATTAATTGATGAACATTAACTTGAACACATATGGCAAACGAGCTGATCTAAAAATAAACGCAGCTAAGACTAAAAGCATGCGTACAGAGCACTCAACACATCAGCAAATTCTACTAGAAGAAAGCCAAATTGAACTAGAGTAGTTTAATTATTTAGGAAACATGGTGACATCAAATGGGAGAATGGAAGTTGATGTTGACAGTAGAATACATAAAGTTAAAAATATTTGAAACAAATGTCAAATCAGGACTTCTATACGGCTATGAAACATGGAAGGTAATCTCCAATATCACAAAAAATTTGCAGATGTATATTAATTGTTCTCTACGCCGCATCTTAAGAGGCAGAGGATTAAACCTGTTTGCAGCTAAAAGGAATTGCTAAGCATCGTGAAAGGTGGCGAGGATTTGTTGACGCCCTATGCCCTACCAGAGGTTTTAGGATCCAGTAAGTAAGTAAGTAACTGATGAATATTACAGTTGTTAATATTGTCTGACTGTCTTGCTGAACTTCTGGGTTTAGCTATGTCATACAGAATTTAAACAAAGATTGGTCACTTTCATAAAAATCAACTTTATAACTAATTTTCTTTACAAATATTTAAGAAAAAAAACAAATTATCCTAATACGCCTACAAATATGCAATATGTGTCAATAATCAAGACAGTTACCACTAATAAAATTTTAAATAAATGATTATCATGATAATGAATAAAAATATTTCAACAATACTTTAATACATAAAAAATAATTAAATTCTTGTAATTCTTGAATATTTTTTAGTACTGAATTACTTGAAACCACTTAAGTAACAAAATATTGTTATTTTCACATAGGAAATGGTCATGTCTTGACTTCTTTCTGTAAACCGGTATAACGTTTTATAATCTATCTTTGTAATCACTGAAATGAAGTCTATTCAATAGTAGATTTCAATTTTTTCAAAGGTTTTTCTTCTAGTTTAAAGTATTACCTTCATTTTATACATATGAAAGTAAACATGTGCTATACGATCACTGAAGGATAAGCTTCAAGCTCAAATGATGAAGCACATATTTCAAAGTATGAAGTTAATACTTCTTTTTATTAATATTTGCTTAAATACTATGCGTAAAAGCATATGCTTTGTTTTATTCATTTTACTCAGTATGTCCTTACATATGAGTAAAAATAGGATTCAAACTTTTTTTATAATTATTTTTTAATTTTTAAACGTAATTTCTGCCATCATTATACATGTATATATATACATATATACACAATAACTTACGTAACTTTAAGTAATTCAACCCAATTAATAAACAAAATTATACTTACTTTCTTCTATAGATTCTTCAATAGAAATAAGGAGGTTCAATAAACAAATAAAAAATTAAAAGTAACTACTACGTAATATAAAAAAAAAAAAAAATTACATAACCTTGAACCATTTTTTTTTTTTTTAATTACAAAATAATTCTTACAGAATCTTTATTTGAATTAAGAACCACATTATTTTTAGTATTTTCAATTATTTCAAAGAACCCTTTCAAATAAATATTTTATTAATAAATACTCATATATATATATATACATAATTACGTATTAAATTTTATTTCTAACCATATAAGTTACAAAATTAAATATATAAAAAAAAAATTCTTAAAAATTTCCTATAATATTGATCTTCCATTTTGTTTTTTAAATTAATTTTATTTTATTTTTTTTTTTTATTTTAAACCCCCATTGAAGCTTTCAATATTACACAAAGTTAATGAATTTTATGAAGTGCAAATGACGTAGTCAAAAAAAAAAAAAACAAGGCAACGTAACGTAACCAATATTCTAAAAAAATATTTAAAAAAAAATTAAATACATTCATATAAGAACACGCATACAATTAAACGATATCTTATATACAAATAAATATATATAAAAGTACAATAAATATTCATAACTAAAACGTATAATGAACGGCCAAGGACGAATATATTTCTATTTTTATGTCACATTTTTGTTTTTATCCTTTTGTTGTTGTTGTTGTTGTTATTGTTGTTGTTATTGTTGTTGTTTATTTTTATTTATTGTTTGTTTATAGAGTGAAAGAAAAAAAAAACTAACAAGGCAGGATGTAAACTAAAAATTTGTAGAGGCACACAAAAAAAAAAATAACAAAAAAAACAACGTTCTTGAACTGTAACTACTTTTGCATCAAATTTTACAAGTCTTCTAAAAAATTATGAAAAGTCAGGGACATTTTTATTTAACTTAAGTGTTGAAGCTACAATTGTTGCATATTTGCTTTGGAAACTAATACTTAAGGTGACAAATATTAATAAATTGTAAATTCCTAGTCCTTGATATTTTGATACGAAGAGTAAAAGCCGCCTTTAGAGTACAAGAGACGAAAGAACTCTGTGATTCATGTTTGGTAGGAGTTTTAAGGGCAATTTTTACTTAATCGGTTGTTCGCTCATAACAACGACTCATCAAGTCAATTAATTCTGAAATGACCGAAATTGATCAGAGGATTCAAGTCTCCACCTATAGAATTTAAAAATTAATTCCAATATTTTCTATTTCTGTATTAATTAGATACTGAGGGTTTAAATTGATTTCAAGTAACACGAAATTAAAATGTCAAATTGAAAAAGCAACAGTAAATTTAAATGTCAAGTTGCTGAAACTAACAGTGAATTTAAATGTCAAAATATAAAAAATCATTTATTAAACGGTTGTTTTGAGATTAAAAAAAAAGTAAAACAGAACTTGAATTATGTAAAACCAATCAAAACTTAAATTGGATATATAACTTTAATAAAGGATCTATTAAGCTTTGGAAGGCATGAAAATTATAAAATTTCTTCTAAATGGTTTTTTAATTTCAAATATTGATTAAAGTTTTTTGAACCACCTAGTCGTCGGACGAATGTTGAAGAAACTAACTAACTTCCTAAATTTTCAAAAAATATTTTCAAAAAATTTGCTAAAAAACACTTTAAAATTAAGAGTTTTTAGAAAATATTTTTAATCATTTTTTTATTACATTATTTTGTTGTTTTCCGTTGTTTTCCTCTTCCGTTACTACTATAACGGAAATTTTTTTTTGTATTTCTAATACATATACATCACTATATATTAGTTTTAATTTATACGATTTTTTTATTGATTAATTCTTAAATTTGATATTTATATATGTATATAAAATTATTACGGAATTGACATAAACTATATAATATTTTTATTCGTCAGAAAATGTTATAAATTTAAAAAAAAAAAAAAAACAACAACAAAATGTCATCAATTTCACAATTTCATATCTGGTATTGAATGGATTTAATACAAATTTAAGATATTAAGAAAAATAGAGTAACTGTCAATGTTTATAGAAAAAACTGTAAATTGAACTGCATTGTTTTTTTATTATTATAATGCGTTTAGAGAAACGACAGGCCATTAGGTACTGTTAATTCTGACACTTCCAAGCAAAGCTTTGACACTGACAGATAAGTTGTTTTATTTTCTATTATTGTAATCTCATTTGAGTGACACATATTTGTCACTCGTCGTGATTTATAGAGCTTATAAATCTAAAAAAGAAGTTTTATAACATATTTAAATTACATAAGATTTCTTTTTGATCTATGCTAATACCGACGTTCAGAGGGAATACTTTAATATAAAACTGGCTGAACTTTAAGTTTACATCACAATTATTTTTCTATACAAATATTTTTTAAAAAAATTTAGTAACTTCCGCCAAATAATATGCAATATATGTTCAGAATTTTAATCGGTAACTAGTCAGAAATTTTAGTTAACTCTTAATATTTTTTTTTAAAGAATTAATATTTAAGTAAGTGAAATAAAACATAAAATTACCATGACCATAATGCAAAACTAATAATGCTTAAAGAAGAAGAAATGCTGAAAGCACAAACTTTTCATGTATCTTATTCTAAATTATTTTCTAACGTCCATGTTTTGATTATGTCAAAAATCTGAGAAATTCTGAGAATGAACGAACTCACAAATTACGCACTACGAGTCCAAAAAAAAAATTGAAAACAGATTATTTGGATAATTTTAGAAACACAGAGTTATCCTTTAGCAAATCTGAATCTTCTCTGAACACAAAACAAATTACATAATAATTATTACAAATAAATACGGTAAATCCATTGTAGCCAATTAACTGCATCTGCGTAGATTAACCGATCTAAAAAAAGTATAATATAATATCCTAGGAAACAAGAGACGAATTTTTTCAACCGTTAAGTTTTTAACTGCTACTACTCTGATGGGTCCGCCAGTTTTATTGAAACATGTTTACCTTTGCCACATATAAAAATATAAGTATAACTTCATAATCTGTGAGTTATAACTTTTAATAAAATTATTTGTTTATATATAAATGTATTTTTTCTTAATATTAGATATAAAATATATTAATTATTGTTATTTAATAAATTTTTAACCCAAGGACGAGCAATAATTGAATCAAGTCCAATCAAGTCAAGTTAAAAATTCATTTTCTAAAGGAGTTCAAACTCGGACTTATCGAATGAGAAATGGGCACTCTTAACACTGTGCCACCCAGCGTTTTATATATTTTAAATTTTCGATTTTTAATTTCTTTAAAAAATAGCCGCAACCAAATTTTTTGAATTTATTTATAAAATTTTAAGAATCAAACAAGCAAATGGAAGAAATTGCCATAATTTGTTAATATATATATTTAAAAATTTATTTTTATTTCTTTTTTTCAAAATCATGGTAAAAAAATAAATAAAAACGGTCAATTAGAAAATAAAAAACGATTATTTTCATCTTTTCGACCAATAAAATAATAAAATTCTATGTAATTTAAAAGTAATTTAACATCGCATCCCTTTTTACTATTTTATATATGTATATTTATTTTTATGTAAATTTTTGTTGGTTTGTATATTATTTGATAGCAAATTATGCCCAAAGTGTACCATATCGGGAAGGTTTATACCTTCATCTAAAAAATAATCATTAAAGTTTATGGAAAAGAAAAATTGTTTTATAAATAGCTAATATAATTCCAATAATATGATACCATCATTATTTTTAATATATTTTTTATTTTTTTTTAAAACGTAATTTATTTAAAAATTACAAGTTTTTTTAATTCTAACCTATATGCAGATCAAATCTGCATATATTACATATGATAGTTAATATTCAAAAATCATGTACTAATTGTATAAAATGGATTCAAAATCTCATAAAAGGATCTTCAAAATTGGTGATTTGGATAATCGAATTGAATAAAACAGTTGAACAACATCTAGGCTTTGAATTTAATATATATATATATAAATATATAACCTATATTATGAACTTTCAGTGAAAGTTAAATTTAAAGCGTAAATCGAAGTAAAGGTCACATTCTTTAAGTGTATTGAAAATTTTACACCTCTACCTTACTTAGGAATTACTCATACTGAAGTGGTTTACTTATACCCGGTGTCAAATCATACCCAGTGTCAAATCAAATTATCAATGACCTCATGAATAAATAACTAATACAAGAAACTGAACCTTTGTCTAATTAGAATATAAAAAAAATACTCTGTAAATAACACAGGAAAGTTGTGACAAAAATCTCGGCTGTGCGATCTACACGCGTCGCACGACAATTGGTTTGTCGTATACGCCAAATTGCCGATTTTCATTTTAGAATTGATTTTTAGATTTTCAAATATATAGCATATATTACACTTATCAGTATTGTTGTATCATTTATAGCTTTGAAAATATTCAGGGTCTACTTTGCGTCATATGCCACATATTTAATAAATAATTAGTATTGTTTTGCCGTACATCTACCAAATGAAATTTGTCGATTTTGGGTAACATAAGCTCAAACTTAACTTACGTTTTACTCAAAATCACAATTTAGTGCTTGAGTATGGCAAACCAATCGTTGTGCGACGACGTATCTAAAAGCTCTTAAGAAATCTAGAGCTGTTCTTTAAGGAATATAAGTTTTTATTGGCCGAAAATTAAAGACCATAAGTATCATATTATATGCAGTCGGTAGAGTAAAATCTTATTTTTTTTTGTTCCTTTTTCACTCCTTTAAGAAGTTTAGGACATTCGCTAAGTGATTTAGACTAGGCTTCAGTTTTTTAATCGTTATATGCACTAAGTCGTTGATTACTTGACTGTAATTATTGTATGTAAGATTATGAATAAATAAATGTTAATTCGGTAGAACCCGAGATCTTCCACTCAAAAGGACAGCGTCGTAATACCAGATAGACACCCTTGGCCAGATAGAGTAACAAATACAGATCTGATAAACAAACGTTAAGTTGTTGGAATGACTCCTTAAGTTTTAACCAATTTTAAGCTCCCATATGTATTTAGATAAAAAATTTCAATTAAAAAACCCAAAACTTCATAATGGGAAAAGACTGACAGCTTTTTAAATATTCAAATTAAAAAAAAAATGTTTCTTGAAAAAAAAAAACAAAAAATTTAATAAACCAACAGTGGTAAACTGTTATCCAAATAGGGGTTTGATGACTATAAAATGAATCTTAAACAATAAATATAAAAAAAAAAAAAAAAAAAACGAAAGTGTTTCTTTTTAATGTGTTGTAAAACTTTTTCAAAAAAACAAAAAAGAAAATTAATGACTTAATTTATGTGTTCTTATCAAATTTTATTTTATTATTTTATAATATTTTGCTTTTCTTTTCTTTTTTTGCAAAATTCAATCTTATAAGTTTTAAGTATAGGAAATACCAACCAATTCTTAATTCAAATTAAAATATATATTTATGGGTATAACAGAGTGCCAATTTAGTAAGAAAAAAATAAAATACATAAAAACTTTATTTAAAATATGAGATACAAAAAACTTATCATATATGTGAAGAGAAATATTTGTATAAAAATGTTTTTTAATTAATGAAAAATAAGTAATTTAGTATTTGTTTTTGGTAATTTAAATAAATACAAATATAAAATACAGTATAACTCAGCTTAAATTTAAGAAAAACCTTGACCTTCGTTAATTTTTAGATTTTCATTTAATTTATGACTCTTGTTGATATGTCGTAACTCCCTTAGGGGAATTAATGACACTTGAATTTAATCAAAATTACCAGAGGATCTTATCTGTCAAAAAAATAAGTTATAATTCCTAAAAATAATCTTAGGGAATTACGATCTATTAATTTGAGTTAAACCCCCTTATTAATTTCTCGTTACTTTCGACTGAAAGAGTCATTACTTCAGGAGACAGCTATAATCCAAAAGAGTTATTAAATGTCATCTAAATTTGTCCATTACTTTGAACTTGTATCTCTGCTCTGCAAGAATTGTAACTCGTTATTTTAAAAATTGATTCTAAAAATCGTAACACTGCATCTAATTTCAAGTTCTTGCTTATAAACATTGAATATTAAATTATTTAAAAAAGCATTTAATACTTTTTTAATAAAAAATTTAAAAATATACACATAAAATATTTTTATTAGCTTCAGAAAAATTTCAGATAAAATGTTTGATACAAATTTTTTAATAAAGTTTTGACATAAATGTGAATTAAAATGCCACTTGCTGCTCAAAATAATTTAAAAGTTTTAAATTAAAGAACATTTATATCTCGTTATATATATATATATACATATATATATATATATATATATATATATATATATATATATATACATACATATATATATATATATATACATACATACATATATATATATATATATTATACAATTAAGAAGGCAAAATTTAAAAACTTATAAAAGAATTAAAAATCCAAGTATCGAATTATTTATTTGTAGTACAACATAGTAAATATTGCCTCATAATAATAATCCTTTTCGACATTTGGACTTCTTATTAAATTTTTTTTAATATACACAATATTTTTATATTAGATATGATCCGACCAGGGTTTGAACCCGAGATTTTTCGATTGAAAAGCCACCACTTTACCACTATCGGCAAATCTCTAAATATCAAGTTATAGAATTTAAATTACTTATATTCTCATGAAATCCATATTAAGTATATTTTCTCTCTTTTTAGCTCAAAAACTAGATCAAATATTATAAAAACAGAACAACTCAACTCAAAAGTGTTTGCACTCTCATTTAAAAAAAAATTTAATAAAAACAAAGGAAATTGAAATATTTAAATAAAATTAAAGTTAGTAAATATTTAATTAATAATTATAAAAATAAAATAAATATTTTTTACAAAGAAAACTAAGAGTAAAAAAATTTGCTCACAAAAATTTAAATAAGTTACATCTCAGTTAGTCTCAAATTCGACTCGATAAATAACTCATCATATGTCTCATCATATAACTAGTTAAATAACTGATCATATGTAAATGAGTTATCTAACTAGTTTCTATAAAAATTAAACTAAATCCTCAATTTTGAATCTTTATACAGTGGCGTTTTTCAATTTTGTTTCAACACCAAGTAGAACCACTTGATACAGTTGAGTTTTTCATATAACTACGAGTAAAGTTAGTTTTTTTTATACTTTAATATTTTTCAATTAGTGTACGAAAAAGTTTTGACTTCTAAATTAGTGCACGTAAAGGTTTTGAATCTAAAGTTCATTTTAATATAAAGTTGGAACCTTCATTCCACGCAAAATTTAGGGTGGGAAAAGTAAGATAATCATATTTCAAAGAATAATTATTTTATCATTAAGACGATTTTCATGTGTAATAGAGAGAATCGGTCCGTAATCCTGCTTTACCAAATGCCGATTTTCAAAAATTTCGTTTCTTCAAAGAACTGCTTTTTCAAAATCCCACTTTTCAAAAATACCGCTTTTTCAAATGCCCGCTTTTCCGACCAGAGTCGTACAGTTTCCATAAAATTAAAGCAGATATCTTTCTCAATTAAATTTTGTCTTTTGACTTTTCAAAGGCTTTTAACAAATAAAATTCTAAAAAAAGTTATTTGAAAGCAACCATAACTTGAAACGGTCTCCCAATTTTACATTTTACCTTATTTTGTTCAAAAAACTAAATTACTATAATTAAAAAAAAAACTAATAATAAATAAAAAAATAAAACACAAATTCAAAAAACAGAGCCGAAAATTTTAAATATTAAAATTTAGTTGCAACTGTGTATTGGTCACCAAATCAAAAAAAAAAAAAAAACGGAACACAAATGAATAACTGTGGGTAAAAAATAAATTTTTAAAAAGAAACTGGAAGTTAAAAAATGCAAAAACTTTAGTTGTTATATCTTAAGTTTATTTTCCGTTTTCCGTTTGTTCTAACTTTTTATTTTCTTTTTTTTATTTCTTCAAATATTCTTAATATTTAAAAAATAAAACTTTTAATTATGCGAAAAGTATTTCTACTAAAAAAAACATGTAAATATCGGAGTAATAAAGTAACCATATCGGTAATTTCATTTTTTAATCTTTTATTTTGGGCGGTAAATTTAAGTACCACTTTCGTTTTATGTCATCAGATACTTTACAGAATATACTTAAGTATTTGATACAATTTTACAAATCTGGCAAAATTTTTATAACTTGGGTTCAAATCCTGGTCAGATCATTTTCTAATAAAATAATACTCATCACATTGTATATGGTAGGGGATTGCTTATAAATAAATAAGCAATATGGCTGAGTGCCACAGTGATTAGAGTGCCGACTTTTCATGCGAAAGACCCAGGTTCGAATCCCAGTGATATCTGGTTATCTCTGTTATCTGGTTATCTGGTTTTGTACTCGACTAATGGATGATTCGCCGTTGGGTTCAGATTAATGACTTAAAAATATATTAATGTAACAATATAAACAAATACAAAATATAAACAAATAATTTAATTGAATAATATAACTCACAAATATAGAAATACCATATAACTCAAATACAAAATTATTACAATATAAACCAAATAGAATTGTATAGCTATTGAAAATCTAAGACATTTCTACATGTCATCTCATATTTAAATTGTATATGGAATTCAATAAGATCAAAAAAAGTTTTTAAATTTGTTTTTAAAAATATCTGTCAAAAGATTGACTTAAAGAAATTGTGGTATTCTTTCAAGGTTTCTATATTTTACAATATTCCGTTATTTTTCACAAAACAAATCATAGGAAAAACAAATCTTTGCTCATATGAAACCATAAATAATAAATTCGTAAGCAGCGCTAGGTTGGTTTCTGTAGTGCATTTGAATTCAGAGTTAAAGGGAAATTTCTAGTATATAAAAAAAAGTACACCAAAGTCCCGATATCTCGAAAACGATAGAAAATATACGATTTTTTATTTTTAGTGTCAAGAATTACCCATTGAAATATTTTCGCTCTTTTGAACAACCCCTTGTATAGTTATAAAGACATTCCTCATTCCTCAACAGAAAATTTTTTGACATGTACAACAATTAATTTTCTATATTTGTACCACATTATATTTTTAGATATGGTGGCCACCTTAATTATTTTAAAATAAAAATATTATGATTATAAATTATAAAGTTAAAAATAAAATATTTCTTACCTGTTGTTAGAATAGAGAAACCATTTTTGGTGAATGGCGAAAATAATCCAATTAAGAGAAGCACTAAGCCAAATCGTAAAAACGAAAAAAACGCCATATAAGATGAAAATTAAACATTTGGGGTAATATTTTTGATGTTGGTACTATTGTTGCACTGTTCATATATATAGCGCTTTATATATATATTTCGTTGTGATTTGTATAGTTTGTAAACTTTGTGTTGTTGTAGTTTTAGTTGTTGTTGTTGCTGTTGTTTATGATTACAACAATTACGATAATGATGACAATAATGATTGGAAGACCGCCAATAATGCGTTTTAAAATTTTTATTTTTCTTGAATTTTATCATTTAAAATTTTTTTATTATTTTTTTTCACTTATTTTTATAGTTTTTAAATAATTTTATTTAAAATTTGTTTTTTTTTTGTTTTTTTTTATTTTTCTTTTTTTTAAATAATATTTTAATTAAAATGTTTCACTACTTTTTAGCTTCTTTATTTAAAATTAAAATCAAAAAATATATTTAAAAAATTAAAACTTTTATGGAATGTTTAATTTCATTTTTAGAATAATTCACATAATAATAGGTGTATATATATATATATATATACGTATGTTTTGTAAATTGAGTTCATTTTTAACTACATCTGAATCTAAAAATTAATATACAAAAATTATATTATTTATTTGGGTTTTTTTTTAAATTTATGTTTTATTTATATTTTTTTTGCAAATACGAACGATAAAAATAATTAAAAAAAAATATATTAAAGCACATAGTTGAATTTTTGATCATTGGATACCACATAAATGCAATTTGAATTTTCAAAAATAATGTTTTTTATTAAAATAGCGATATCGTGTGGCAAAAAAAAAATGGTTATGATAATCATTAATCAATATTTAATTTGAATAGAAAAATGTTAAATCAATAAATTAAATAAATAAAAAGTTTAAATTAAAATTGATGTAGAGTTTAGTAAATTGCCAAGTAATCTATTTGCAACTAATACCAAAAATAATAAATTTGAAATTGGCGGCAAACGAATCATTAACCGAATTAATGTCATAAAAATTGTCATTTTCGATTGGCAAAAAGTGTAAATCTAGAATAAATCTTGATGGAAACAAAAGCACATTTTCAAAATTATATAGTTTGATACTGAGTATTTTATAAAAATAAATGATATTATAATGTAGTTATTTCATCAATTCATTATTAATTATACATAATAATGAAATCAATACTTATAGAATTTAAATACACTTTTAATTTTGGAAAAATATACACTGGTGAATAAGTTACTGATTTATAAAAATAAAATAGTTATATTTAAGTCCTAACAACCCTTCATAGGAAAATTGTTCCAAAATTTTATGTGTTTGACATAATTGTCAGTTGTATTTAAATGTCAACAAATAAATTAAAAATATTAAAAAGTAGTGAAAATAATCAAAAAGTGATACAAAGTAAGAAGAAAAGTAATTGGGAATATTATGAATTTTATGGATTCATCTTAATTTTCATTATCATCATCAACATCAACATCATCATCATCATTTACAACATCATAAGAAAATTAATATTTAAAGTTGCAGCAAATGTTTGCTAAAGAACCAAAATAACGTGTGGAAAACATTATTGAAAATTTTGCAAATATTTATACTCTGAACAACAGCAAACACTTTATACATTTTGAAAATTATACACCAATACAAACAAATGATGAAAATCATTATTTGGTAAGACCGCGAATAATGGGTTTTTGGTCGTAACTGCTGAATTCAGGTTATCAGGGTAATTATTTGAAGTATAAAAAATTTATTATTTTTAACTAGGTATGTACTATATTTCGTATGTCAATTTGTTACCCTCCATTTTACACATAATACATATTTTGTTTTATTCTGACTTATCATACAATATTGTAGATATACTGTAATACTACATTCAAGAAAAAAATAGTCATTCCGTAGTTATACCGCATTTTCATATATATATATATATATATTTTGAAGTCAACTTCTGTTGTTAGCTACCTGATTAAAAAAGGTGCCGTAAAATAAGCTCTGCGAAATAAAACACCGGGGTGTTATTTCCCAATGATAAAGAGAAATTAAACTGCAGGATTTTACTTCAGGTTAGGTCTTCATGATGCTCAAAACATGGTGTAATTTCACATTTACTGAGAAATAACACCTCAGAGTCTTATTTCTTATACCTTTATATTAAAGATTTTAAATTAGGAATATTTAGAATTGTATTCGAAATCAGGGTATTCCCCTTTCCCATATTACTTCTGTGTAAGTGTGATTCTATTTTATAGAAATTTTGAAAGTTGGATTCTTGAAAAACCGGAATATCAAACCTGTTTTTGAACCTAACTTTAACATCCATCCAGAATCATTTCTTTATATGTGAATTAACTATATACAGGGTGTTCCTGACTAGATGGTCTTCCTTCAAATGGGTGATCGGGCATATCGAGCAGAACGAAAAATTGTATGGGAGGGGGGGGGGGGGTCTATTTTCATTAGTTTAGAAGTTATGGGGCCTTAACTGTTTTTCGACCATAATTTAGTTTTATTTCGATAAAATTGGAACCAAATAAGATAAAACAAAAATAAGTATAGCATTTAAATGCAGATTTCTTAAGTACTATCAAACATTACTCTAAAGTTTCTCAGTCTGAGGTTATAAGGGCTTAAAGTCCAATATTTTTAACAAAATATCAATTAAATCCCTTTTATCAAGAAAATAACGGTATTAACATGAAAAAAATTTTTGAAAAAAATTCAAATTTAGTTAAATTTCAGGTATCACAAAAAAGTTTTTACTTTATAACTTTCAAAGTTTTTGAGCTATAAAAGTGCTAGTATACTCAAAATGCAGGGAAAGAGAAGGGTAATATTTTGAAGTAAAAAAACTGTTATGTTAATACCGTTATTTTCTTGATAAAAGGGATTTAATTGATATTTTGTTAAAAATATTGGACTTTAAGCCCTTATAACCTCAGACTGAGAAACTTTAGAGTAATGTTTGATAGTACTTAAGAAATCTGCATTAATAAGCATTTAAATGCTATACTTATTTTTGTTTTGTCTTATTTGGTTCCAATTTTATCGAAATAAAACTAAATTATGGTCGAAAAACAGTTAAGGCCCCAAAACTTCTAAACTAATGAAAATAGACCCCCCCTCCCATACAATTTTTTGTTCTGCTCGATATGCCCGATCACCCATTTAAAGGAAGACCATCGAGTCGGGAACACCCTGTATATAGTAGTGATAAAAAATTAGATTGAAAGCGAAATATTGCCCGGCGTTTTTTTATACAGAAGTCGAAAGTTAAATTGAAAGAGAAATAAAACTCCGGAGCTTTATGTTTCATAGTTTTGGACTTTTCTTCTCATTGAAACGGAATTAATACCTCGAAAGCCTTACGGCGCCGATTAAATAACATTATTAAGTACAAGATACTTATACGAATACATATTTTTCCAAGACAAAATCCCAAACACTTTATAAATTCAATGCTAACTAAGGATTTAGGACTCATTTTGAAAGGTTTAAACTTACTTAAGTAAAATGTTTGTTTTATTCTGTATAAATATAGGTTTATATCATGCCAATTAAAAGACTGGAACGGAATTGTCATATGCACAGTATGTATACATTAAATTGGGAAATACCTTTATTTTCAATATGGTTAACGATATTTACTATTCACAAACAATAATATTATTGCATTTAGCCTCAATACAATTTAGAAATAATAAATAATTGAAAATTAATATATCACAATAAAATAAATATAATTTTATTAAAAGAATTTACGTAAACATTTTTTTAAATTATTTAATCTAGTTTAGAAACAAATTAAAAAAAAATAAAAAAAAACTTAATAGAACCAGTAAACAGTAAAAAACCGCATTTTTCGTAAAATAACTGCTCAAAATAATAAATTAAATAAAAAATTAACCTTCTAAGCATTTCCGTTTACGCTCCGAAGTTTAACAAAAATAAATGCTTTTTTTGCCGAAAATTTATTGACATGAAAAGAAAATCAAATAAAAAAATTTATACATATATACTCGTATATAATTTATTTCTGCAAATGAATTAAAAAATAATAAATTTTGGATATATGAGATATTTATATGAGCGAAATATAAATTGTTTTATATAAATTTATAAGAATTTAAAAAAACTACTGTTCATCTGTCCATTTATCTGTTAACAACAATGTTAATTATAAAGTAATACAAATTAAATCATTTGTAAGAAACTTTTTAGGGTAATTACGAGTTAAGCCCAGTGATGTAAATCTTTTTACATATGCAAAGGTTTTCATTTCAAGGTTCGAAACTCAGAATGGATTTGAGTGAATTAAAATTGTGGCAAAACAATAATAAATATTTTTATATGAGTCAATACGCACACGCATGTATGTATATATAACAAACAAAATACAAACAAACAATTTTAAATTATACTTAAAACTTACAGATATTAAATGTTTACAGATAAAAAAATTTTATTTTTATCTTATAACTTAAAAATAAAAAGAATTACATAATTACTTAAATATATTTGTAATGAATTGTTTTTATTATTTATATGTGTATTCTTATTTTATACACACATTATAACTTGTAATCATAATTTTTTAGTCCAGATTGTAACTTTCCTAGCTGATTTATAGTAGAAAGAACGCCTGCTTCTACAGATTATTCTAATTAAAATCAATATTAAAATTGTACAAATCGTAAGAATAATCTAATTAACAGATCTTAAACAATCCTATTATAATAAATTATTAAGATTATTTGAATTATTATATTACATTATATAATTTAAAATAGATGTCAGCATTTCAAGGGAAGGGCTCCGGATTCAAGCCCTAGTCAGATCAAATCTAATCAAAACCTATATTTTATAATATAATTGTTTGTATATATCTTAATATAAAATAAATATACCAGCTACACATGAAAGGAAAAACCGACCAACTTGTTTATCACACTGTATGTGAAAGGGGACTTGTACAAGTATATAAATAAATAAATAATCAATTATACACTAATATTGGGCCTCAGTTAAACAAAATTTTAGGAAGATCTACCTATAACATAAAACTATCAAAAACTATTAAATAAATAAGTAACAAGTAACCATATAAATAATATCGAGTACTTATTTTGTTGATCCCTAATATATCTCATCCACTTACTTCTTTTTATCACATTCTTGCAGACATGCTTGCAGGGATATTCTTTAAATGATTCAAAGAAAAGCGTTTATTATATGAATCTCTTATCAGTCCGCTGTTATGCTACGACGCAAACCTACTTTCCCGTTCCGAAAGAAAGATGCTGCGTAAAATTATCGGCAATTTTGAATGCGACGCAATGCAGATCTATACAATATATATACCAGCGATGTTGTGAGAAGCTACAACGCCTTAGGTGAGCCGATCACATACAACGTATACCAGATTCCCGCATTCCAAAGAAGGTATTGAATGGGAAAATAGATAGAAAAAGACCAGTAGGGATGCCGAGAAATCGATGGATTGATGCCGTCGAGTTAGACGCTGTGTTAATGCTTCAAGAGCGAAATTGGATAACTGCTACCCGAAATCGAGTGAAATGGAAGAGAATGATTTAGGAGGCCAAGATTCGACAACGGAATGTAGCGGCATATAAGAAGAAGAATCTAAATCGCAGTTTGTTTTTCTGTGTAATTTCTAAAATAAATGAGTTTACCGCTAACATACTTACTTACATACTCTCTTTTCTAATCTTCTATATTTTCTTATAATCACTCATTATTGAAAATTTGCTATTTCGCTTTAAAAGTAATTTTACATGATTCCAAACCGTTCTCACCATATACAGATGAATGCAATAAATTTGAATAATTATTCAAGTAAATAGTTTAAATTAAATAATATACGACTGTAAAATTAATTTTTATTTCTTTAAAATGTATTTAAATTTTTTTAATATACACTAAGTACTTATATGTGGATTAACGAATAGACTGCAACAAAATTATTTTAATAAAATCCTATTGCCAGAAAATAGAACAATATGATCTCTAGGTTTAACTTAATAAGAAATTAAAATAACAAATTAAGGTATACTAAATTTGTCATTACGTGTGTAACGCCTATAAAGGAGGGAGGTAAGTATAGACACAAGTTTATGGATCGGATCAGAATCAAAAAGTGAGTTTATTTAGCTATGTGTTTCCTCAATAACTAAAGGAGCTTGGATTCTGTAATTTTCACAAATTTGTTTTAATATAAGAACAGTCTCTTCTACTGAAATTCAGTTAATTTGGTCGACGGGTTCGAATAGCTGCAATAAAACTTCTTGAACAGAACTCTATATTTCATAACGGTGGGTATCTAAAACTTTTCTAAAAGTGGTTGAGTTTTATAGGCGCAAAATTTGCGCCTAATTTGAATTGGTCCAATCCGGCGGGTCCTAGTAGATTCCATACCACTTTTTCCTTAGTACGAGTAAATGAAGATAAGAATTTGAAAAGTAGTCAAATTTAATGGCCAACATCTGGACAATATATAACTGGTTTAGTGCAATATACTCGGAATAATTACCATACAACTCTATATATACATACATATTTTATTTTGTATATAACTGAGTCGAATAAGTTGTGTAAGTATTTGAAAGCAGTCAACTGGATGATAAAGTGTTTATATGTTATGCTCCTGTGGGTATCCTAGAGTTGACACAGTCTATACTCTTTTTTCTTCCCCATTTTTAATTAAGAATAATACTTAATGTTTTTTTTTTAATATCTGGCAATATTACTCATATATATGTATTAAGTAATTTTTATTATATGGATATTAACATTATATATATGGCAAATTCCACAACAAACTTAAAAATATAATAAAATCATAAAAAAATAAAAAAAAAATTTTAACCACAATACAAAAAAAAAAAAAAAATACAAGTAAGTATTTATGTTTTGTATATATCATACATATATAACTTAATAATCATCTGTAAATACAATTCAAGTGTTAAGAGCTCTTTTTTTTTTTTTTCTTTATTAAACATATTTTTTTTTTCTTTTGTAATAGTTAATAATTTTTTCTACATACATAATATACTTATGTATATATAGAAATACATTTGTATTTAATATAACATAATATAAACTTATATAAAATAATATTATATATAAACATAGTGTAATTTCCGGTGTTATAATTAATTTTAATCATTTAAAAAATGAGAAAAAAAAAAACAACAACACAGAAATAATCTTGTAAGTACATTTATATCTATGATATATGTAACATAACATATCCACAATCATAAATGATCATACATTCATACATATGTAAGTTCATGTAATGGTTAACATATTAAATAGACGAAACATCATTACATATCATAATTACACATATTACTGTTATTGATATACGGAATAAAAGTTATATAATATAATACAAAACAGTATTTACAGTAGGGTATCGATTTTTAGAACCATTATAAAATTTTTTTAAATTACTTGACATGATTACTTAAACATGATTTTTGACAATTTTATATAAGTACAAGAGTTTATATATTTTTGCTTTTGAGTTCATATTCTAAAGTAATGAATTCATTACAACTTTGTATAATCTTATATTATAAGCGAATCTTCCGATTGTCACCGAATTTATGACGAATGATCAGGAAATTAAAATGTTTCGACATATGCCATGAAATTATTATATTTTGAATGTCAAAATATGAAAAATCGTGCTGTGGCAAATGACAAGTTTGGAATTTTGATCAAAATTTTGATGACAACTTAATAATGTAGTACTACTTGTTATTATGACATTTTGACGCACACATATATTTTAACTCGATGACTTTTGGAATTTATTGGATTTCAGATTTAATTATCTATTAAATATTTCTAATAATTAATTACATACATCATTTGCAAGGATTTTATGTATACTTTAAATTAATAGTTAAATACTTAACATAATATATCTTCTAAAAAATATTCTAACCAGCTGTTATTTCATTAAATATAACAGTTATTACATTTTTAATCTCTAAAGAAAATTTTGCATACTTTTAGGTAATTATATTCAAAATACTGATATACGAGTTCATATAAAACTCTTTAACATTTGCATTCTTTTGAATCTACTTATTCATTTAAATGATTTAATTAAATAAATTTTTTTGTTATAATAAGAAAAAACAGGATTTGATAATTTCTTGGTCCTTGTTAACAAATAATAAAAGCTAATCAAAATCTATAAAATGAGTAAAAACCTGTTAAAGCAATTCGCCAGGTATCCACTACCAGATAAGCTTATTCCAAAAAGAAATTCTCACTCATTTCCACCTACAGTAATCGATTTCGTAAAATTTTATTCAAAATTTAAGTACCTTTACTAGAGTACTTTAGTAATTAAGTATTTCCAGCAAATGATTGTATATTGAAGATTTTGTTAATCTAAATCCTCTATACTGCACTGTATGCACATTTTAATTTTTTTTTTTCTATTTTTAATTGAAAAACATAAATTTTTATGTTGCATTTTCATTTCTTTTTTTTTCTCTTTTTTTTTAAATTAATTTTTCTAGATAATTATTACACTTAAGTACTCAAATAAAAAAAAAGGGTGGTTGTAAAATCTATTTTTATTTCAATAAATTAAAAATAAAAAAAAAAGTACAACAAAAGGTTTCATTTATTAATAAAAAAAAAAATTGCAACGATACAACTTATATATTATGTATATAAGTATATACACGTTGTTAAACATTTTTCTTGTGGCTTGTAATTAAGTGCATACAGTTTCGAGATATAAAGATTGAATGAAAACTATGCAAATTTTTTCGTATAAATATATTATTTTTATTTTATTTTCTAATTGAAATTCTTTAATATTATAGACACATTTGCATATCTATTTTAAGTTTCAAAGTAAAAACAAATGTTATCTAAAACATTTTACTGTTATTTTGATTTAGATTCATTGATCAATATATCTACATTTGTAGCTACAAGTACAGGGCTTTAAAATATTCAAATCGCAATAATCGATACTGCAATAAAAACTACTTTGTTGTGAAACTATATAGTAATCAAAAAGGTCGTACGTAAATCGGAATAAACAAGGAGAGTGAATATGCAAAATTTGTTAATATATTTAAAATTAGGTCCTCGGTGGTGAGTTTGTTAACAAAGAACTTATTAATTGTGGTGTTGGAAGTTCGATCCTCATAGTTCAAAAATTTTTTAATAAAGAAGTAATACTTTACGGTCCCCTTAGTGATGAGATATACAGGTTTTAGAGAGCTTTCTCGTCAATAGACCTGAATAATGTAGAGAAAAAATCCAGGTCCAAGACCCAGGAGAGTAAAAAAAAAAATTTTACTTAAATGAGGTTTACCTCTTATAAAGCTTCAAAATCGTCAAATTCGAAGAAGTATAAAATCTATTGTTCTATAACGTCAGAAACACGACGGTGATCATAGTCACAAATTAATAGACTTTTTTAAAACGTTTGGATGTCAAAGTGTTGCGAAAGTCAAAGGAATTCTGTAATTATTTTATTGCTATACTCAAAAAGTCATCAACAATTATTTATTACTAATGAAATGCGAAAATCATCAACAGATGGTCATATTGTTGACATTTTAGAAAAGGGCCAAAAAATATATCTAAATTTAACTATATTAATAAACTTTTCTTCTTGTAAATGTGGTTTTGTATTGTAAAATCTGCAAAGCCTGTCAATATTTCTTGTCTGTTATTAAGTCTGTTATTTTATGTGGATTCCGTGATTTAATTAGGCCCATTTGCGAAGTCATACTTTAGCAAGCACTTTAAAAGCACTTATACAAAATTTCAGCAAAATCGGTTATGATTTCATGAATTATTCGGATTTGCACATTCCAGAAACTCTTCGAATCTCTAAACCCCATGATACTAGAATCAATTTATGAAAACTAATCTTCATAGGTACCCACTAATAGCCTATGTACTAAATTTAAAATCATTCTGATAGTTAGAACTGAAGATTTCTCAAAAAGTCTGGTGCTTTTGTATGGGATCCTCCCAATCCCGTGGTCTTATTTGGGTAATTCAACTTTAAACTTACTATTAACCTAGAAAACATTCATACCAAATTTCATTAAAACCGGTTGAAATTTACGGAAGTTTTGTGTTTTTGAAGTACGGAAGTTATCGTATTTAAAGCCACACACACACACAAACACAGAAAAAAAGTTTCGGATGTACGCGTTTCCGACAAAATGGAAAAACTTTTGTTAGGACGAAACAAACTCTTTTTTTTTGTTTTTTACCGAGGTATTTATAATTTTTTCTTTAATAGTATGTATCCTGAAGAAAAGGTAAAAGAAGTCACAGATGATATCTGAAGATGAATTTTTTAAAGGAATCTTTGGACATCGTTAACTATAACATTCTTTTGCTAATCAATTAAATCAATTAAAAGTTAAAGCCTGTTATAATCAATTAGGTTCTGCGTGAATTAAAAATCAAACACACTTTTACTTTTTTAACAAGACTGTTGTATTGACATATGGCATACTAATTTTATTCACTCCCAAAATTTTACTAAAGCCCTTCTTTCTTATATTTTCAAAAAAAAAAAGGTTAAAAACTTACATAACTTACTACTTAGTTATTAAATTCAAAATTTCACGGTCAAGTCAACGTTATTTTTAACGCAATTTACCTTTATTTGTCTAAAATTTACATACATATATGTATGTATAGTAAACAAATGATAATAACTAATAACATTGTTTTTGTTTACATTTTTTTTATACGCGTAACTAATGGAAAATTAAATTTAATCTATGTTTTACAAAAATCATTCAAATGTATAAATCAATTAAATTTTTAAAATGGTAAATGGAAAATTTAGATTGTACACATAAATTTGTTGATAAATATTATAGAATAAAATAAAATTATTAAAATAATTAAAAATCGGAAATAATTATATAAAAAAAAAACATTACACTACAAGGAAGTGCGTTAATCTAAAACATAATATAGATGACATATCTAAAACAATTATACAATTATATATATAAAATTCAATTAACATAAATACTTTTATTACAAATATTTTCAAATCAAATCATAAAAAAATTTGTAATTAATTTTAATTATTTCAGTAGACAAATTTAATAAGTTTTTATTATTTACTTTTATAATTTAATGAACCAGGCTCTATAATGTGATATACTGATGCGTATAATAAACATACCTCACCTTTTTCATCATTTTATTAAAATATGTTCCTACTCAAGATTATTCTACATTTCTTTTCAACCCTTTGTACTTAGGGTTGAAAAGAATTGTACAATAATTTAAGTATCATTGGTTGAATTTGAAAGTTCAAAACTGTGAATCCTTAAAAATCCTAAGCATTGAAATATGAAAAACTATTGTGGAGCGACCATTTTTTTTTTCTGTCGTAAAAGATGCAGCGAAATAAAACCAACTGGGG
>OY720441.1:32378721-32440643 GCA_963082915.1 Dolichopus griseipennis | reverse complement strand
ACAAATTCGCAACGCAATCGTTACTAAATGTTTATATATATATGTATGAAATGAACATATATGTATGTACTATGATCGAGTATCTTTTAAAAATATTATTATAAAAAAAATACCTAATATATTTAAATATAAAATATTAAGATACAAAACAGCATACATATACTCGTATATACATATACATTTATAGAATTTCTTAACACATATGTAAAAAGACAAAATAAAAAACAATTTAGGTATTTTATATTCTGTTTGTTTATGGGTTTATGATTTTTGAATCGTTGTTAAATCCAGAACTAAGAAAATAAAATGAAAACAAAGCAATATTCATATTAGTTCGATATTTTTTTTAAAATAGTGAAATATACCGTAAGCAGAAAAAAAAGCAACAGTAAAAAAATGAGAGATGATTAAAAGTTCGAGTTTTTTCTTTTTTTTTTTTCTTTTGACTTTCAAGAAGGCAGGTATACAAAATACGAATTCTATATGTTTTTTAAAAAACATCTATTATCAATGTATTTTGTATATATATACCTATTTATTTGTTATATAAATACGTAAATTATTTATAATAGGTAATAGGGTCAACTATCGAAGTTCACATGTCGAAAGATTGAATTAGCAAAGTAATAAAATATATTAGTAACGTTACGTACTAAAGTCGGTCAAAGTTGGGTTAAAAGTTTTAAGTTTGGGTTATAAGTTTATCTACAAAACAAAGTATGTAGTAAGATATACTTACCTTTGTTTAAATTATTTAAAATTGCACAAGTCAATTACTATAGTCATTAATTATTCGTATTAGAAATAACTTCAAGCTATTAATTTGATTAAGTCATTGACTACTTGGTTGTAGCATCAAATGATTAGCCTATATTTGCCATTGCCTCACATTATGAAATTCAAGAACTTTAAACCAAATGTCTCTTAATTGCCAAACAACTGTTTATGCACATGTACATGTTAAAAACATAAGAAAAGGTAACGGACATGATGACCTGTAGAAGGCCCTGTCAGATGGATGTAAACTGTTTTAGGCTTCAAACATCGGCTAATCAACGAAATTTATAGTAACAAAGCCAAAAGAACTCTTAAACTAATTCTCTTTAGGTGCATATCCTAAGAACAAAGATTCTATTATCAGGTATTTGTCTCCAGAAATGAAATGGCTAATATAGCCCCCCCGCAAACAGTTTCCGTTTTTATCAATCATTTATTTTGTCGTGACATTAGCGATTTACATAACTTGTATCCATATTCTGGGGTGTTTTCGGTCATTTATCCCAACATTTTACACCTAGGTTCATTAAGAAGAAAAAAAAAACGGTCATTCTTAGAAAAGATATTTTTTTTTTGTTTTTCTTAGAATTCTCGTTTTTTTCTTGTTATTTTTTTTTTTAAATTTTTTGGTAATATTTGCGAAATTTGATTTTTTTTTTAATGAAAATAAATATTTTAGAGACCAGATTGCTTTGTCATTTACCCAAGAGTTTATACCCTTTCCTTCTTTCTTTTTTTCTTTTTTAGAAATGTATATGAAAGTAAAATTAAAAATTTAATTAAAAAAATAATTAAAATTAATATAAAGTGTATATATACATATATTCCGAAATTTTTAAAATATTAAATTTTGATATTGGAAGCATGGAAAGTTATTCAACTTACTTTCAAAATCAGAAAAAGGTTTTTTAAAATATCTAAAAAATGTAAAAGAAAGTCCCAAATAAAATAAGATAAAACTCATAATACAAGATGACATTTAATTTAAAAAAAAAAATTATTTGAATAAATAACGGGATTTACTTAGTATCCGATATTAGATACTTTATTGAATTAATTAAACTTAATTTAAGTATTTCATTTGGTTTCTCAATTCTGAGCCGATACTGAACCTAAGAATAATTAATTTTATATGACAATTAGACAAACATATCTATATGTATATTCTAAAATAATATTTGTATTATGTACATTTAGACGTAATAATTGTAAAATTGCTTCATTGAATATCTTAAATGTTATAATATATATTTATACAATTTTAATACTTGTTAGAATACTCAAATTTCATAAGATTTTATACTTCAACCTGAATCCTATGACACAAACCATTTATCTATAATCAGATTACCAAGTAAACAAGGACTTTACAGAAAAAATACAATCATATTTGGTTAATCAAGATTGTCTATTCTACATAGATGGAACCAAGATGAAGAAAAAAATCCGCGCTGGTGTCCTTTCAGACACACTCAATATTTTAAAATCCTACAGATTCCCCGAGAAACCTAACAACCGACGTAGATACTATCAATTAAAGAGGCTGTCGAGTTTTGAAGCAAATAATCGAGTTTTGCACACATGGAAAAATATCGCATGTGTGACAGTCAATCCGCTATTAAGCCTATTAATGACACTATTACGACGGCAAAGCTTGTAAAGTAGTGTCAAGAGACCCTTGCAATAAGTCAAAGCCTAAATATAACCTTAGTTTGGATGCCGGGCGTAACAAACAAGTTCGAAGAAAGAGGTTCCTTCATTGTGTACACCTAAATCACAAAAAACATGAGGTAATCTAAACAATTGCTCCATATCTAGAACGTTGCGGCTCGACCTACAATAAATGAATTGATTACTATATTTCGTATCGATATCGCTTGCTTAGTCGCAATTATAGTTTACTGGCCAGTAGGCATCTATCCAGCTAAGATTGGAATCCCTTACAACACATTTTGCAGGAGTTGTAAAGGGAACAAACCGAAGAGAAAATATTGAAAACTTTCTTTCGAGATGTAGTGCTCTAGCTAGATAACTCTCTCATTCTTTGATTTGTTCTTTCTCAACCTTAAAGAACTTTTAAAACATAACATCAAAGAAATGATTTTGTATCTGAACTTCGCGGATTCTATATAAAATTAAAATAAAAACTCAGATCCCGTGAATGCACTGATTAATCCAAATGACCCAATCTACTGTTTATTGAAGTCTTCACAAAGAATCGTGGTCATCACATTACCTACATACCTATATATCTAATGTTGGCGAAATTGCTGAATCGTTTTAAGGATATTTCAGATTTAGTTAAATATTTAGTTCTAGTTCATGCTAATAAAACTACCATATTTCAACTCGCATAGAAATAGGAGTGTGATGTGATTGTTGGATGTAATTCATTGTTCACATGATTTCCATTTAATCAGCTCCATATTATTCGATATCTTTAAGACTCTTATCAGCGTATATGTAATAATTATATCTACTTACACATTTTTTTTTTTTGAAGAATGTATTGATATTTTTTGTGCAGTATTTAGGGTTTCCTCAAGTTTAGAGGAAAACCTCCTAATTTTTCCCAATTTTTTTGCATTGAAATTATTCCAACGTCCTTAAAAACTTTAGGCCTCGGAGTAGAATTAAAAATTTAAAAAAATTTTCCAGTAATATCTTTAAGACTCTTATCAGCGTATATGTAATAATTATATCTACTTACACATTTTTTTTTTTGAAGAATGTATTGATATTTTTTGTGCAGTATTTAGGGTTTCCTCAAGTTTAGAGGAAAACCTCCTAATTTTTCCCAATTTTTTTGCATTGAAATTATTCCAACGTCCTTAAAAACTTTAGGCCTCGGAGTAGAATTAAAAATTTAAAAAAATTTTCCAGTAAAAGATAAGAAAAAGATAACCAACCACCGTTTATACCAGTATATATATATTTCCATTTCCATATACTTTATATATATATTATATGTATATATTATATATATATATATATATATATATATATATATATAGGATGTTAAAGAAAACATTCAAAGAAAACCAAAAAACTTTAAAAAAATAATGATATGCACAATAAGAGAAGATCTCAGTGAAATTTTTTCGTTGTTTTTTTCCGTGTGTTCTTTAAATTTTATATATATATATACATATATCTATCTCTTTCCTTTTGTTTTTTGTTATTGTTTATAAGTTGAATAGTTGACCAAAATACAGCACAAAACACAATTCAAATGCAAAAAGAGAAGATTAAAAAAAAAGCGCAAAATCGAGGTGATGATATAATGTGATTTTTTGTATTGTATAATAATTCATCTTTTTCGTACAAAGTTATACACATATTATGGTATGTATATATTAATCCACATGTAGTATACAATGTACATACAAACATATTTACAGATTAATATGAGGAGCTCATGCATTTCCGAAACACGTTTATGGCGCTAAATTTTTTTAAAAATTTATTTTTAAAGTTTAAATTTTTTTTTTGTATTCCTGATGTTCTTCCTCTTCTTTTTTTGCAAGAGATTATTTATCTATAGATATTTTGATAAAAATTATAAATTATGATTATAATCATAATAATAAAATTAGTGCATAATTTGACATACATATTTTGTTTGGTTGTTTTTTTTTTCTGTAGTGTATATTTGTATGTAAATTCAATAAAATCTGGAAAAATTTGATGAGAAACAAGACTTTGGCAAGATTTTGGTATAGAAAAAGTAGTATTTATATAATCAATTATGCGGGACTCCTAAGGAAAGAGTTCACAGAAAGCTGGCTTTCGTTGATGGCCATAAAATTTTGCACCCACTTGGTGGTCTTCTATATGGTCTGTTAAATGAATATCAGTATGTTTGAATTATTTTTAAAAAATCACTCGCAAAAAAATTGCCCATCCATTTTCTTCTTGACCAAGACCTAAGACAAAGTATTGGATGGAGTGGTACAGGTATTGCATATATGTTTTATTGTAGATCTGTTGGTATCGTAGATCTCTCCTAATAAAAAAGAATTTATCTCTTTTTAAAAAAATCAATAAAACCAAGACTTTCATCCAAGGCAGTTCTGGTTAAAAATCTTGTCCTATAGGAGGAAAATCCTTTAAAAGACATCTGGAAAACTAAACTAAACCCCTTTTATTTTCTGTGTTTGTAAAAAAAAAAAATTGTCTACTGAAATAATTAAAGGCAATTAAAAATTGTTTTATGATTTGATTTGAAAATATTTGTAATAAAAGTATTTATGTTAATTGAATTTTATATATATAATTGCATAATTGTTTTAGATATGTCATCTATATTATGTTTTAGATTAACGCACTTCCTTGTAATGTAATGTTTTCTTTTTTTTTTTTATAATTATTTCCGATTTTTAATTATTTTAATAATTTTATTTGATTCTATAATATTTATCAAAAAAATTTATGTTTACAATCTAAAATTTCCATTTTAAAAATTTAATTGATTTATACATTTGAATGAGTTTTGATTTTCATAGATTAAATTTAATTTTCCATTTAAAAATGTAAACAAAAACAATGTTATTAGTTATTATCATTTGTTTACTATACATACATATATGTATGTAAATTTTAGACAAATAAAGGTAAATTGCGTTAAAAATAACGTTGACTTGACCGTGAAATTTTGAATTTAATAACTAGTAAGTTATGTAAGTTTATAACCTTTTTTTTTTTGAAAGTATAAGCAAGAAGGTGCTTTAGTACAATTTTGGGAGTGAATAAAATTATTATGCCATATGTCGATACATCAGTCTTGTTAAAAAAGTAAAAGTGTGTTTGATTTTTAATTCACGCAGAACCTAATTGATTATAACAGGCTTTAACTTTTAATTGATTTAATTGATTAGCAAAAGAATGTTATAGTTAACGATGTTTAAAGATTCCTTTAAAAAATTCATCTTCAGATATTATCTGTGACTTCTTTTACCTTTTCTTCAGGATACATACTATTAAAGAAAAAATTATAAATACCTCGGTAAAAAACAAAAAAAGAGTTTGTTTCGTCCTAACAAAAGTTGTTCATTTTGTCGGAAACGCGTAAATCCGAAACTTTTTTTCTGTGTTTGTGTGTGTGTGTGTGTGTGTGTGTGTGGCTTTAAATACGATAACTTCCGTACTTCAAAAACACAGAACTTCCGTCAATTTCAACCGATTTTGATGAAATTTGGTATGAATGTTTTCTAGGTTAATAGTAAGGTTAAGTTCAATTAGCCAAATAAGACCACGGCATTGGGAGGATCCCATACAAAAGCACCAGAGAAATTGAGAAATTTCCAGTTCTAACCATCAGAATGATTTTAAATTTAGTACATAGGCTATTAGTGGGTACCTATGAAAATTAGTTTTCATAAATTGATTCTAGTATCATGGGGTTTACAGATTCGAAGAGTTTCTGGAATGTGCAAATCCGAATAATTCGTGAAATCATAACCGATTTTGCTGAAATTTTGTATAAGTGCTTTTAAAGTGCTTGCTAAAGTATGACTTCGCAAATGGGCCTAATTAGATCACGGAATCCACATAAAATAACAGACCTAATAACAGACAAGAAATATTGACAGGCTTTGCTGATTTTACAATACAAAACCACATTTACAAAAAGAAAAGTTTATTAATATAGTTAAATTTAGATATATTTTTTGGCTCTTTTCTAAAATGCCAACAATATGACCATCTGTTGATGATTTTCGTGTTTCATTAGTAATAAATAATTGTTGATGACTTTTTGAGTATAGCAATAAAATAATTACAGAATTCCTTTGACTTTCGCAACACTTTGACATCCAAAAGTTTTAAAAAAGTCTAAAAATTAATTTGTGACTATGATCACCGTCGTGTTTCTGACGTTATAGAACAATAGATTTTATACATCTTCGAATTTGACGATTTTGAAGCTTTGTAAGAGGTAGACCCCATTTAAGTGAAATTTTTTTTTTAACTCTCCTGGATCCTGGACCTGGATCTTCTCTACATTATTCAGGTCTATAGACGAGAAAGCTCTCTAAAACCTGTATATCTCATCACTAAGGGGACTGTAAAGTATTACTTCTTAATTAAAAAATTTTTGAACTATGAGGATCGAACTTCCAACACCACAATTAATAAGTTCTTTGTTAACAAACTCACCACCGAGGACCTAATTTTAAATATATTAACAAATTTTGCATATTCACTCTCCTTGTTTATTCCGATTTACGTACGACCTTTTTGATTACTAGTTTCACAACAAAGTAGTTTTTATTGAAGTATCGATTATTGTAATTACAATTTCAATATTTTAAAGTCCTGTACTTGTAGTTACAAATGTACTTATATTAATCAATGAATCTAAATCAAAAATGACAGTAAAATGTTTTAGATAACATTTGATTTTACTTTGAAACTTAAAATAGATATGCAAATGTGTCTATAATATTAAAGAATTTAAATTAGAAAATAAAATAAAAATAATATATTTATACGAAAAAGTTTGCATAGTTTTCATTCAATCTGTATATCTGGAAACTGTATGCACTTAATTACAAACCACAAGAAAAATGTTTAACAACTTGTATATATACTTATATACATAATATATAAGTTGTATCGTTGCAATTTTTTTTTTATTAATAAATGAAACCTTTTGTTGTACTTTTTTTTTTATTTTTAATTTATTGAAATAAAAATAGATTTTACAACCACCCTTTTTTTTATTTGAGTACTTAAGTGTAATAATTATCTAGAAAAATTAATTTAAAAAAAAGAGAGAGAAAAAAAAAGAAATGAAAATGCAACATAAAAATTTATGTTTTTCAATTAAAAATAGAAAAAAAAAAATTAAAATGTGCATACAGTGCAGTATAGAGGATTTAGATTAACAAACTCTTCAATATAAAATCATTTGTTGGAAATACTTAATTACTAAAGTACTCTAGTAAAGGTACTTAAGTTTTGAATAAAATTTTACGTAATCGATTATTGTAGGTGGAAACGAGGGAGAATTTCTTTTTGGAATAAGCTTATCTGGTACTGGATACCTGGCGAATTGCTTTAACAGGTTTTTACTCATTTTATAGATTTTGATTAGCTTTTATTATTTGTTAACAAGGACCAAGAAATTATCAAATCCTGTTTTTTCTTATTATAACAAAAAAAAATTATTTAATTGAATCATTTAAATGAATAAGTAGTTTCAAAAGAATGCAAATGTTAAAGAGTTTTATATGAACTCGTATATATATGAATATAATTACCTAAAAGTATGCAAAATTTCTTTAGAAATTAAAAATGTAATAACTGTTATATTTAATGAAATAACAGATGGTTAGAATATTTTTTAGAAGATGTATTATGTTAAGTATTTAACTTAAATTTAAAGTATACATAAAATCCTTGCAAATGATGTATGTAATTAATTATTAGAAATATTTAATAGATAATTAAATCTGAAATCCAATAAATTCCAAAAGTCATTGAGTTAAAATATATGTGTGCGTATAAATGTTATAATAACAAGTAATACTACATTATTAAGTTGTCGTCAAAATTTTGATCAAAATTCCAAACTTGTCATTTGCCACAGCACGATTTTTCATATTTTGACATTTCAAAGATAATAATTTAATGGCACATGTCGAAACCTTTTAATTTCCTGATCATTCGTCATAAATTCTTTGACAATCTAAATCTCGCTTACAATATAAGATTATACAATATTGTATCGAATTAATTTCTTTAGAATATGAACTCAAAAGCAAAAATATATAAACTCTTGTACTTATGTAAAATTATCAAAAATCATGTTTAAGTAATCATGTCAAGTAATTTAAAAAAAATTTTATAATGGTTCTAAAAATCGATACTCTACTGTAAATACTGTTTTGTATTATATTATATAACTTTTATTCCGTATATCAATAACAGTAATATGTGTAATTATGATATGTAATGATGTTTCGTCTATTTAATATGTTAACCATTATATGAACTTACATATGTATGAATGTATGATAATTTATGATTGTGGATATGTTATGTTACATATATCATAGATATAATTTATAAATTATATATAACTATAAATGTACTTACAAGATTATTTCTGTGTTGTTTTTTTTTTTTTTCTCATTTTTTAAATGATTAAAATTAATTATAACACCGGAAATTACACTATGTTTATATATAATATTATTTTATATAAGTTTATATTATGTTATATTAAATACAAATGTATTTCTATATATACATAAGTATATTATGTATGTAGAAAAAATTATTAACTATTACAAAAGAAAAAAAAAATATGTTTAATAAAGAAAAAAAAAAAAAAGAGCTCTTAACACTTGAATTGTATTTACAGATGATTATTAAGTTATATATATATGTATATATACAAAACATAAATACTTGTATTTTTTTTTTTGTATTGTGGTGGTTAAAAATTTTTTTTTATTTTTTTATGATTTTATTATATTTTTAAGTTTGTTGTGGAATTTGCCATATATATAATGTTAATATCCATATAATAAAAATTACTTAATACATATATGAGTAATATTGCCAGATATTAAAAAAAAAAAACATTAAGTATTATTCTTAATTAAAAATGGGGAAGAAAAAAGAGTATAGACTGTGTCAACTCTAGGATACCCACAGGAGCATAACATATAAATATTTTATCATCCAGTTGACTGCTTTCAAATACTTACACAACTTATTCGACTCAGTTATATACAAAATAAAATATGAGTTGTATTGTAATTATTCGAACCTATTGCACTAGACCAGTTATATATTGTGGAGATGTTGGTCATTAATTTGGCTACTTTTAACAAAATTTAAAAATCTTATCTTCATTTGCTCGTACTAAGAACAAAGTTGTATGGAATCTACTAGAATCCGTTGAACTGAATCATTTAAATTTGGGGGCAAATTTTGCGCCTGTAAAACACAACGACTTTTAAAAAAGTTTTACATGCCCACCTTTATGAAATTTAGAGTTTTGTTCATATAAAAGAAGAAGTTCTATGGCAGCTTTTTGAACCCGTTGATCAAATTATCCGAAGTTCAGTAGAAGAGACTGCTCTTATATTAAAACAAATTTGTGAAAATTACAGAATCCAAGCTCCTTTAGTTATTGAGGAAACACATAGCTAAATAAACTCACTTTTTGATTCTGATCCGATCCATAAACTTGTGTCTATACTTACCTCCCTTCTTTATAGGCGTTACACACGTAATATCAAATTTAGTATACCTTAATTTGTTATTTTAATTTCTTATTAAGTTAAACCTAGAGATCATATTGTTCTATTTTCTGGCAATAGGATTTTATTAAATTAATTTTGTTGCAGTCTATTCGTTAATCCACATATAAGTTCTTAGTGTATATTAAAAAAATTTAAATACATTTTAAAGAAATGAAAATTAATTTTACAGTCGTATATTATTTAATTTAAACTATTTACTGGAATAATTATTTAAATTTATTGCAATCATCTGTATGGTGAGAACGTTTTGGAATCATGTAAAATTACTTTTAAAGCGAAATAGCAAAATTTCAATAATGAGTGATGATAAGAAAATATGAAAGATTAGAAAAGAGAGTATGTAAATAAGTATCTTAGCGGTAAACTAATTTATTTTAGAAATTATACAGAAAAACAAACTGCGATTTAGATTCTTCTTCTTATATGGCGCTACATTCCGTTGTCGAACCTTGGCCTCCTAAATCATTCTCTTCCATTTCACAGCAGTTATCCAATTTCGCTCTTGGAGCATTAACACAGCGTCTAACTCGACGGCATCAATCCGTCGATTTCTCGGCATCTCTACTGGACTTTTTCTATCTATTTTCCCAATACCTTCTTTGGAATGCGGGAATCTGGTATACGTTGTATGTGATCGGCTCATCTAAAACGTTGTAGCTTGATGAATCTCACAACATCGCTGGTATATATATTGTATAGCTCTGTATTGCGTCGCATTCTAAATTGGCGATAATTTTACGCAGCATCTTCCCTTCGGAACGGGAAAGTAGGTTTGCGTCGTAGCATAACACCGGACTGATAAGAGATTCATATAATAAACGCTTTTCCTTTAATCATTTAAAGAATATCCCTGCAAGCATGTGATAAAAAGAAATAAGTGGATGAGATATATTAGGGATCAACAAAATAAATATTATGGTTACTTGTTACTTATTTATTTAATAGTTTTTGATAGTTTTATGTTATAGGTAGATCTTCCTAAAATTTTGTTTAACTGAGGCCGAATATTAGTGTATAATTGATTATTTAATTATTTATATACTTGTACAAGTCCCCTATCACATACAGTGTGATAAACAAGTTGGTCAGTTTTTCCTTTTCATGTGTAGCTGGTATATTTATTTTATATTAAGATATATACAAACAATTATAATATAAAATATAAGTTTTGATTAGATTTGATCTAACTAGGGCTTGAATGCGGAGCCCTTCCATTGAAATGGAATCTATCTTAAATTATATAATGTAATATAATAATTCAAATAATCTTAATAATTTATTATAATACGATTTTTTAAGATCTATTAATTAGATTATTCTTAATATTTGTACAATTTTAATATTGATTTTAATTAGAATAATATGTAGAAGCAGGCGTTCTTTCTACTATAAATCAGCTAGGAAAGTTACAATCTGGACTAAAAAATTATGATTACAAGTTATTATGTGTGTATAAAATAAGAATACACATATAAATAATAAAAACAATTCATTACAAATATATTTAAGTAATTATGTAATTCTTTTTATTTTTAAGTTATAAGGTAAAAATAAAATTTTTTTATCTGTAAACATTTAATATCTGTAAGTTTTAAGTATAAATTAAAATTGTTTGTTTGTATTTTGTTGTTATATATACATACATGCGTGTGCGTATTGACTCATATAAAAATATTTATTATTGTTTTGCCACAATTTTAATTCACTCAAATCCATGCTGGGTTTCGAACCTTGAAATGAAAACCCATGCATATGTGAAAAGATTTACATCACTGTGCTTAACTCGTAATTACCCTAAAAAGTTTCTTACAAATGATTTAATTTGTATTACTTTATAATTAACATTGTTGTTAATAGAAAAATGGACAGACGAACAGTAGTTGTTTTAAATTCTTATAAATTTATATAAAACAATTTATATTTCGCTCATATAAATATCTCATATATCCAAAATTTATTATTTTTTAATTCATTTGCAGAAATAAATTATATACGAGTATATAATTTATATAAATTTTTTTATTTGATTTTCTTTTCATGTCAATAAATTTTCGGCAAAAAAAAAGCATTTATTTTCGTTAAACTTCGGAGCGTAAACGGAAATGCTTAGAAGGTTAATTTTTTATTTAATTTATTATTTTGAGCAGTTATTTTAACGAAAAATGCGGTTTTTTACTGTTTACTGGTTCTATTAAGTTTTTTTTTATTTTTTTTTAATTTGTTTCTAAACTAGATTAAATAATTTTAAAAAAATGTTTAAGGAAATTCTTTTAATAAAATAATATTTATTTTATTGTGATATATTACTGTTTAACTACTTATTATTTATAAATTGTATTGAGGCTAAATGTAATAATAATATTATTGTTTGTAACTCATATGTTTGGATTGATTTTAAGAAAAATTAATATTTGAAAAATTTGATAATTTTTAGATTAATTTAGAATAGAGTTATAAGTATAGAAGTGTGTGAATAGTAAATATGTTTAACCATATTGAAAACAAAGGTATTTTCCGATTTAATTTTAGGTAATTATAATAAGTATACATACTGTGCATATGACAATTCCCTTCCAGTCTTTTAATTGGCATGATATGAACCTATATTTATATAAAATAAAACAAACATTTTACTTAAGTAAGTTTAAACCTTTCAAAATGAGTCCTAAATCCTTAGTTAGCATTGAATTAATAAAGTGTTTGGGATTTTGTCTTAGAAAAATATGTATTCGTATCACTAGTAGTATCTTGTACTTAAAATTGTTATTTAATCGGCGCCGTGAGGCTTTCGAGGTATTAATTCCGTTTCAATGAGAAAAAAAGTCCAAAACTATGAAACATAAAGCTCCGGGGTTTTATTTCTCTTTCAATTTAACTTTCGACTTTTGTATAAAAAAACGCCGGGGAATATTTCGCTTTCAATCTATTTTTCTATCACTACTATATACATAGTTAATTCTCATATAAAGAAATGATTCTGGATGGATGTTAAAATTAGGTTCAAAAACAGGTTTGATATTCCAGTTTTCCAAGAATTCAACTTTCAAAATTTCTATAAAATAGAATTACACTTACACGTAATATGGGAAAGGGGAATACCCTGATTTCGAATACAATTCTAAATATTCCTAATTTAAAATCTTTAATATAAAGGTATAAGAAATAAGACTCTGAAGTGTTATTTCTCAGTAAATGTGAAATTACACCATGTTTTGAGCATCATGAAGACCTAATCTGAAGTAAAGTCCTGCAGTTTAATTTCTATTTATCATTGGGAAATAACACCCCGGTGTTTTATTTCGCAGAGCTTATTTAACGGCACCTTTTTTAATCTAGTAGCTAACAACAGAAGTTGACTTCAAAATATATATATATATATATATGAAATGCGGTATAACTACGGAATGACTATTTTTTTCTTGAATATAGTATTACAGTATATCTACAATATTGTACGATAAGTCAGAATAAAACAAAATATGTATTATGTGTAAAATGGAGGGTAACAAATTGACATACGAAGTATTATAGTACATACCTAGTTAAAAATAATAAATTTTTTATACTTCAAATAATTACCCTGATAACCTGAATTCAGCAGTTACGACCAAAACCCATTATTCGCGGTCTTACCAAATAATGATTTTCATCATTTGTTTGTATTGGTATATAATTTTCAAAATGTATAAAGTGTTTACCTGTTGTTCAGAATATAAATATTTGCAGAATTTTCAATAATGTTTTCCACACGTTATTTTGGTTCTTTAGCAAACATTTGCTGCAACTTTAAATATTAATTTTCTTATGATGTTGTAAATGATGATGATGATGATGATGATGTTGATGATGATGACGATGATAATGAAAATTAAGATGAATCCATAAAATCCATAATATTCCCAATTACTTTTCTTCTTACTTTGTATCACTTTTTGATTATTTTTACTACTTTTTAATATTTTTAATTTATTTGTTGACATTTTAATACAACTGACAATTATGTCAAACACATATCATAGAAAAACAATGAGTAAATCTGAGAAAAAATCAAGATTTACCAAAAAATTTTGGAAACATTTTCCTACGAAGGGCTGTTAGGACTTAAATATAACTATTTTATTTTTATAAATCAGTAACTTATTCACCAGTGCATATTTTTCCAAAATTAAACGTTAATATTGAAGCTCCTACATTATATTTTGCACTTGTTAACAGGTTTTTTTGAGTGCACTTGTTATTTAAGTTCTATAAGTATTGATTTCACTATTATGTATAATTAATAATGAATTGATGATATAACTACATTATAATATCATTTATTTTTATAAAATACTCAGTATCAAACTATATAATTTTGAAAATGTGATTTTGTTTCCATCAAGATTTATTCTAGAATTACCCTTTTTGCCAATCGAAAATGACATTTATTATGACATTAATTCGGTTAATGATTCGTTTGCCGCCAATTTCAAATTTATTATTTTTGGTATTAGTTGCAAATAGATTACTTGGCAAATTACTAAACTCATACATCAAATTTTAATTTAAACTTTTTAATTATTTAATTTATTGATTTAACATTTTTCTATTCAAACTAAATATTGATTATCATAACCATTTCTTATTTTGGCCACACGACATCGTTGTTTTATTGAAAAACATTATTTTAAAAAATTCAAATTGCATTTATGTGGTCTCCAATGATCAAAAATTCAATTATGTGCTTGTATATATTTTTTTTTTAATTATTTTTATCGTTCGTATTTGCAAAAAAAATTATAAATAAAACATAAATTTAAAAAAAAAACCCAAATAAATAATATAATTTTTGTATATTAATTTTTAGATTTCAGATGTAGTTAAAAATGAACTCAATTTATAAAAAATTAATTTTGAATCAAATAAAACATATACATATATATATATATATACACCTATTATTGTGTGAATTATTCTAAAAATGAAATTAAACATTCCATAAAAGTTTTAATTTTTTAAATATATTTTTTGATTTTAATTTTAAATAAAGAAGCTAAAAAGTAGTGAAACATTTTAATTAAAATATTATTTAAAAAAAAAAAAAAAACAAAAACAAATTTTAAATAAAATTATTTAAAAACTATAAAAATAAGTGAAAAAAAATAATAAAAAAATTTTAAATGATAAAATTCAAGAAAAATAAAAATTTTAAAACGCATTATTGGCGGTCTTCCAATCATTATTGTCATCATTATCGTAATTGTTGTAATCATAAACAACAGCAACAACAACAACTAAAACTACTACAACACAAAGTTTACAAACTATACAAATCACAACGAAATATATATATAAAGCGCTATATATATGAACAGTGCAACAATAGTATCAACATCAAAAATATTACCCCAAATGTTTAATTTTCATCTTATATGGCGCTTTTTTCGTTTTTACGATTTGGCTTAGTGCTTCTCTTAATTGGATTATTTTCGCCATTCGCCAAAAATGGTTTCTCTATTCTAACAACAGGTAAGAAATATTTTATTTTTAACTTTATAATTTATAATCATAATATTTTTATTTTAAAATAATTAAGGTGTCCATCATATCTAAAAATATAATGTGGTACAAATATAGAAAATGAAATGTTATATATTGTATTTTAAAAGAATTCGTACCTTGTATATAAATAAGTACTGTAAATTCGAATTCAGAAAAATTCTGTTGATTATTATTACTAAAATGTCTATACAGGGTGTTGTTTAAAAGATTGAAAATATTTGAGTGGGTAATTCACTACATTAAAAATAAAAAATCGTATGAACGAGCTGGTTTATATTCAATGGTTTTCGAGATATCAGGACTTTTAAATTGTTTTTTTTTTGTATATTAAAAATTGCCCTATAACTCTGGATTCAAATTCTGAAATTTCCTCACTCTGGTCTTATAACTCTGGATTCTGGAAAGTAACTTAGTGCTACTTGAAACATTATTTTTCAAGGTTTAATATGAGCAAAAACTTATTTTTCCCATGATTTGTTTTGCTGGTTATTATGTAAAATTTAGAAAAATTGAAAGATTACCACAATTTTTTTACCAGATATTTTCTAATATAAAATTTCAAAATCATTTTTATACAAAAATGTTATTTCACACTTGTTTATATTTTGAATTTGGTATATAATGTATTTTTTTATTAAATATATATAACTATTAATTATTGATTAAGCCATTAATTTAACCCAAAGGTGAATAGTAGATGAATAAAGTCAAAAACCAGATAAAGTTTTTTTTTTAATTTTCACTGGGATTCGAATCTGGGCCTTTCGCACGAAATGTTGGCACTCTAACCACAGTGGCTTTCAACCATATTGCTTATTTATTTATAAGCAATCCCCTACCATATACAATTTGAAAAGGAAGGTTAGCAGGACCTTTTCAGTTGTGGCAGGTATATTTATTTTTTATTGTAATATAAATTATAGTTTTTTATTAGATATGATCTAACCGGGATTTGAACCCGCGTTATTAAAATTTTGCCAGATTTGTAAAATTGTAGCAAATACTTAAGTATATTCTGTAAAATATCTGATACTATAAAACGAAAGTGGCACTTAGTGTAGTACTAAGTGGTACAACCCAAAATTTTAATGAAAAAATGAAATTACCGATATGGTTACTTTATTACTCTGATAAATCTGAATGATTTTTTTAGTAGAAATACTTTTTGCATAATTAAAAGTTTATTTTAAATATTCAAAATATTTAAAGAATAAAAAAAAAGTAAGCATAAGAAGTAGAAACAAACGGAAAATAAACTTAAGATGTAAAAACTGAAGTTTTTGCATTTTTTTAAGTTTTGGTTTATTTTTTACCTACAGTTATTCATTTGTGTTCCGTTTTTTTTTTTTTTGATTTGGTGACCAATCTAGAGTTACAACCAAATTTTAATTAAAATAAAATTTAAAATTTTCGGCTCTGTTTTTTTGAATTTGTTTTTATTTATTATTGTTTTTATTATTAGTTTTTTTTTAATTATAGTAATTTAGTTATTTGAATAAAATAAGGCAATATGTAAAATTTGGAGTTTCTTTTGGTGCAAAATTCTAATAGGAAGGTATAAGCCCGTTTCAAGTTACAGTTGCTTTCAAATAAAAATATTTTATACATATATATGTGAAGATCTTAGAATGAAAACCTTTAAAAAGTCAAAATTTTATTTAGAAAGACTTTCTACATGCGGGTCTGGCCTGAAATCCGGGAATTTGAAAAAGCGGTATTATTTGAAAAAACGGGATTTTGGGAAAGCGTGATTTGGTATCATTTTAAAGATAAAATAATTACATTTAGAAACATGATTATCGCCCTGAACATCTTACTTTTCCCACCCTAAACTTTGCGTGAAATGAAGGTTCCAACTCCCTTCCCAAAGTCGAAGTCCCTAAGGTTGAACGCTGGCAACGTCATTCCCCCCCTAGCAATTACCAACACAAATATAGAGAACGTGAGAACCTTTAACTATCTTGGTAGTATCCTCTACACAAGCGGAGGAGTTAAAGGAGACATTAACAACCGCATTAAACTAGCACGAATGGCGTTCGCGAGACTTTGGACAATCTGGATATACCACAGATAACTAAAGGCACCAAAAAACGAATATATGAAGTCTGTGTGATATCGATTCTTCTCTACGCCAGTGAAACATAGCTACTCAAAAACAAATAGACTCCAAGTATTTGAGAATGAGAATTTCCACAGGAAAAAATAAGTGTGGGTAAACTTAGGATAACTTGGAGGAGGCCAGTCGCTAAGGAAACTGAGAATAAAAGCAGAACGTGGGCAAAAATGAAACAACTAGCTCACAACAGAAGCTTTGTGAAAGCTCTGAGCTCCCCCAGGGGGGGTATTAACATTCAAATATTGATCCGGAAACTTGCTCTTAATTTTTTTAAAACATGTTATTTATTGATTGCAAATTACCATTTTGTGTAAAATTCCTTTTAAAATTTTAATTGGGTTTTATTGAGAATCATATTTGTTGAATAGATTTTATCCAATCAAACTTAACACTAAATGAGAAGTAACTTACTTTTGTTACCGAATTTTTTTATACTCTTAGTTCTGTTTGTAAAAAATTTAGTTTATATTATTTTTATAATTATTAATTAAATATTTACTAACTTTAATTTTATTTATAAATATTTCTGCTAAATAATTTTTTAAATATTTCAATTTCCTTTGTTTTTATTAAAATTTTAACTTGGGACTTTTAACTTGTTTTGAGTTGAGTTTTTCTGCTTTTATAATATTTGATCTAGTTTTTGACCTAAGAGAGGTGAAGATATACTTATAATACTTAATTTTGGTTTATTGCTTTAACAAACTTGTATTTAATTTCTATAAGATACTTCAGATAAGAAGATGGATTTCATGAGAATATAAGTAATTTGTATTCGATATTTTCATATTTAGAGATCTGACCGATAGATTAGTGGTAAAGTGGCGGTCTTTCAATCGGAAAGTCTCGGGTTTAAACCGTGGTCGGATCATATATAATATAAAAATATAGTGTATATCAAAATAATTTAAAAGAAGTTCAAATGTCGAATAAGCAAAGAATTATTATTATCAGGCAATATTTGCTGTGTGGTACTACGAAAAAATAAATTGATATTTAGATTTTTAATTCTTTGATAAGTATTTATATTTTAAAATTTTTAAATTTTGCCTTCTTAATTGTATAATATAAATATATATATATACGATATATATATAAAGAGATATAAATGTTCTTTAATTTAAAACTTTTAAATTATTTTGAGCAGCAAGTGGCATTTTAATTCACATTTATGTCAAAACTTTATTAAAAAATTTGATCAAAAATTTTATCTGAAATTTTTCTGAAGCTAATAAAAATATTTTATTTGAATATTTTTTAATTTTTTACCAAAAAAAGTATTAAATGCTATTGTCAATAATTTAATATTTAATGTTTATAAGCAAGAACTTGAAATTAGATGCAGTGTCACAATTTTCAAAATCATATAGCTGCCTTAGGAAGTTGTGACTCAAAATAACGAGTTTGAACGCTTTTGACTCAAAATAACGAATTACAATTCACGGGGAGGCTAGATATAAGTTCAAAGTAATGGATAAATTTAGATGATTCATTTCATAACTCCATAACTAAAAATAGATTATAGTTGCCTCCGGGAGTAATGACTCGTTTGGTTGATAGTAACGAGAAATTATATAGATCAAATAGATCATAACTCTTTTAGAGAATTTTTAGGAATTATAACTTTTTTTTTGAGAGAAAAGATTCTCTGGTAATGTTGATTAAATTTAAGTGTCATTACTTCCCCTAAGGATGACAAGAGTCATAAATTAAATGAAAATCTAAAAATTAATGAAGGTCAAGGTTTTTCTTAAATTTAAGCTGAGTTATACTGTATTTTATATTTGTATTTATTTAAATTACCAAAAACAAATATTAAATTACTTATTTTTCATTAATTAAAAAACATTTTTATACAAATATTTCTCTTCACATATATGATAAGTTTTTTGTATCTCATATTTTAAATAAAGTTTTTATGTATTTTATTTTTTTCTTACTAAATTGGCACTCTGTTATACCCATAAATATATATTTTAATTTGAATTAAGAATTGGTTGGCATTTCCTATACTTAAAACTTATAAGATTGAATTTTGCAAAAAGAAATAATAAAATAAAATTTGATAAGAACACATAAATTAAGTCATTAATTTTCTTTTTTGTTTTTTTGAAAAAGTTTTACAACACATTAAAAAGAAACACTTTCGTTTTTTATTTATTTTTTTTTTTTATATTTATTGTTTAAGATTCATTTTATAGTCATCAAACCCCTATTTGGATAACAGTTTACCACTGTTGGTTTATTAATTTTTCGTTTTTTTTTTCAAGAAACATTTGTTTTTTAATTTAAATATTTGAAAAGCTGTCAGTCGTTAGTTTTGGGTTTTTTAATTGAAATTGTTTATCTAAATACATATGGGAGCTTAAAATTGGTTAAAACTTAAGGAGTCATTCGAACAACTTAACGTTTGTTTATCAGATCTGTATTTTTTACTCTATCTGGCCAAGGGTGTCTATCTGGTATTACGACGCTGTCCTATTGAATGGAAGATCTCGGGTTCAACCGAATTAACATTTGTTTATTCATAATCTTACATACAATAACTACAGTCAAGTAATTAACGACTTAGTGAATATAACGATTAAAGAAACTGAAGCCCAGTCTAAATGACTTAGTGAATGTCCTAAACTCCTTAAAGGAGTGAAAAAGGAACAAAAAAAAATAAGATTTTACTCTACCGACTGCGTATAATATGATACTTATGGTCTATAATTTTCGGCCAATAAAAATTTATATTCCTTAAAGAACAGCTCTAGATTTCTGAAGAGCTTTTAGATACGTCGTCGCACAACGATTGGTTTGCCGTACTCAAACACTAAATTGTGATTTTGAGTAAAACGTAAGTGAAGTTTGAGCTTATGTTACCCAAAATCGACAAATTTCATTTGGTAGATGTACGGCAAACCAATACTAATTATTTATTAAATATGTGGCATATACGGCAAATTAGGCACTGAATATCTTTAAAAGTATAAATGATACAACAAAACTGATAAGTGCAATAGATGCTATATATTTGAAAATCTAAAAATCAATTCTAAAATGAAAAACGGCAATCTGGCGTATACGACAAACCAATCGTTGTACGACGCGTGTAGATCGCACAGCCGAGATTTTTGTCACAACTCTCCTGTGTTATTTACAGGGTATTTTTATACCCGTGCATACATATATGACATCGGGTATATTAGATTTGCTCCTCCGTTTGTAACGCATCGATCTAGACGAGCTAGATATAGTGTCAAGGGTACGTATCGGCTCAGAATCGAAAAATTAGTCGATCTAGCTATGTGTGTCTGTCCGTCCGTCCGTCCGTCCGTCCGTCCGTCCGTCCCTCCGTCCGTCCGTCCGTCCGTCCGTCCGTCCGTCTGTGTGTCAGCACGATAACTCAAAAACTAAAAGAGCTACAGTTTTGAAATTTTCACAAAATATTTTTCAATCAATTTCTAGGTTCCCTATTTTTTTTGGTTAAGATCGGACCAAAACTTCGGGTAGCTCTCGAACAGCTAACTTTTTTAACTCCAATATTTTCATACAAAAATTTTAACATGAAGTATTTAACATGAAATTATATGAATTTTGTTTGTTTTTGTTTTTTTGTTTTTTTGTTGTTTGTTTTTGTTACAAAAAGTAGATAAAGTTTCGAGTTAGAATTTCATATGATTTAAATGATGCGTAGTTTATTTAAGATAAGCAATTTTTTTTAAGTAAATGGCTTATTGATATTGATAGATAATTATGAATATATATGATGAATCATATATGAATATGATGAGTATTATCTATCATGATGATTATTATATGAATGTGATCATATGAAGTTGATTTGGCTTAAGTTTAATATATTCGTGAATTAAAAATTAATTATAAGAGATGGAATTGAAAAATTAGAGCAAGAGTTTTGAAATTCACACAAAACATTTTTGGGACATTTTTTAGGTTCCCTATTTTTTTTGGTTAAGACCAGATCAAGGTTTCGGGGAGCTGCCACACAACTTATTTAAATCAATATGAATTTCTTCAAAAGTAATTATACCAGGAAGATGAAAATTACACACGGTTAGTTTTATAATGAATCAAGAACTTATATGAAGTTTCAAAATGTTACGACTTCATTTTCGGGGGGCTGCCATACAACTTTTTTGCACCAATATGAATTTCTTGAAAACTGATTATACTACGAGGATGAAAATTACACACTGTTAGTTATATAATGAATCGAGCACTTATATGAAGTTTCAAAATGTTACGGCCCCGTTTTCGGGCAACTGCCATACAAAGTAATCAATTCGATAACTGTGAATCTAATGAAGCTACGAGGTTAAAATCAAAACTGGGCAGATAAAGTAATAGGGCAAGTTAGTTGGCAAAGTTGGACATCACTCGGACCAACTTTTAGGGCGGGCTATTTTTTTTTTTTTTGTTTTTTTTTTTTTTTTTTGTTTTTAAGCAAAAATTATGGTAGTATAATGGAATTAAAAATTTAATTTTTTTTTTAAGCTAAAATGATGGGATAAAAAGGTAAATTTTTTTTTAACTATTTTACTTTCTTATATTTTTTTTGTAATATTTATAATAGCATAGAGGAAATAAATAACGGTTATTGGGTATGCACGGGTATCTAAAAGTTGACAAGGGCAACTATAATCTTCCTCGTTTTTTATTCTAATTACACAAAGGTTCAGTTTCTTGTATTAGTTATTTATTCATGAGGTCATTGATAATTTGATTTGTTACTGGGTATGATTTGACACTGGGTATGAGTAAACCACTTGAGTATGAGCAATTGCTAAGTAAAGTAGAGGTGTCAAATTTTCAATACAATTAAAGAATGTGACTTTTACTTCGATTTACGCTTTAAATTTAACTTTCACTGAAAGTTCATAATATAGGTTATATATTTATATATATATATATATTAAATTCAAAGCCTAGATGTTGTTCAACTGTTTTATTCAATTCGATTATCCAAATGTAATACACCAATTTTGAAGATCCTTTTATGAGATTTCGAATCCATTTTATACAATTAGTACATGATTTTTGAATATTAACTATCATATGTATATATGCAGATTTGATCTGCATATAGGTTAGAATTCAAAAAACTTGTAATTTTTAAATAAATTACGTTTAAAAAAAAAATAAAAAATATATTAAAAATAATGATGGTATCATATTATTGGAATTATATTAGCTATTTATAAAACAATTTTTCTTTTCCATAAACTTTAATGATTATTTTTTAGATGAAGGTATAAACCTTCCCGATATGGTACACTTTGGGCATAATTTGCTATCAAATTAAATTTACCAAACCAACAAAAATTTACATAAAAACAAATATACATATATATAAAATAGTAAAAAGGGATGCGATGTTAAATTACTTTTAAATTACATAGAATTTTATTATTTTATTGGTCGAAAAGATGAAAATAATCGTTTTTTATTTTCTAATTGACCGTTTTTATTTATTTTTTTACCATGATTTTGAAAAAAAGAAATAAAAATAAATTTTTAAATATATATATTAGCAAATTATGGCAATTTCTTCCATTTGCTTGTTTGATTCTTAAAATTTTATAAATAGATTCACAAAATTTGATTGCGGCTATTTTTTAAAGAAATTAAAATTTTTCAATATAATTTTTACCTAAAAATCGAAATTTTAAAATATAAAACTCTGGGTAGCACTGTGTTTAGAGTGCCAATTTCTCTCTCGTTCGATAGTCCGAATTTAGACTTTATTCAACTATTGCTCGTTATTGGGTTAAAATTTATTAAATAACAATAACTAATATACTTATATGTAATTAATTAATTAAAATAAATATTGATATATATAAACAAATAATTTAATTTAACTTAATAACTCACAGATATAGATATTATACTTATATTCTTACATGTGACTAGGTATATATAATAATAGATACATATCAAATACAAAATTAAGTACTGTTTCAAAATCAAATAAGTAATTGTATATTGAATTCGTTAATATCAATTATTATTATGTGAAGTATTTTTTCTTTTGTTAAAACATGTTTCAAGGGCGGATTAATAAGAGTAGCAGTAGTAGCAATTGCAATATATGTGGATTTATATAAATGAGAATATAATTCAAATAAAAAAAATTTAAGTATTTCTATTTAATATTTAAGGATATTATACGTATATTAAATTGTTATAATTAAAAAAAAAAAAAAAGGTAGATATCCTTGTTGTGTACACCCTGTATCTTATGTAATTTAAATATGTTATAAAACTTTTTTTTTAAATTTATAAGCTCTATAAATCACGACGAGTGACAAGTATGTGTCACTCAAATGAGATTATAATAATAGAAAATAAAACTACTTAACTGTCAGTGTCAAAGTTTTGCTTGGAAGTGTCAGAATTAATTCTCTAAACGCATTATAATAATAAAAAAATAATGCAGTTCAATTTACATTTTTTTTTATAAAAATTGACAGTTACTCTATTTTTCTTAATATCTTAAATTTGTATTAAATCCATTCAATACCAGATATGAAATTGTGAAATTGATGACATTTTGTTGTTGTTCTTTTTTTTTTTTTTTAAATTTATAACATTTTCTGACGAATAAAAATATTATATTGTTTATGTCAATTCCGTAATAATATATACATATATAAATATCAAAATTAAGAATTAATCAATAAAAAAATCGTATAAATTAAAACAAATATATAGTGATGTATGTATTAGAAATACAAAAATAAATTTCCGTTATAGTAGTAACGGGAGAGGAAAACAACGGAAAACAACAAAATAATGTAATAAAAAAATGAGTAAAAATATTTTCTAAAAACTCTTAAGTTTAAAGTGTTTTTTTAGCAAATTTTTTGAAAATATTTTTTTGAAAATTTAGGAAGTTAGTTAGTTTCTTCAACATTCGTCCGACGACTAGGTGGTTCAAAAAACTATAATCAATATTTGAAATTAAAAAACAAGAAATTTTATAATTTTCATGCCTTCCAAAGCTTAATAGATCCTTTATTAAAGTTATATATCCAATTTAAGTTTTAATTGGTTTTACATAATTTAAGTTCTGCTTTACTTTTTTTTTAATCTCAAAACAACCGTTTAATAAATGATTTTTTATATTTTGACATTTAAATTCACTGTTAGTTTCAGCAACTTGACATTTAAATTTACTGTTACTTTTTAAATTTGACATTTTAATTTCCTGTTACTTGAAATCAATTTAAACCCTTAGTATCCAATTAATACAGAAATCGGAAATATTGGAATTAATTTTTAAATTCTATAGGTGGAGACTTGAATCCTCTGATCAATTTCGGTCATTTCAGAATTAATTGACTTGATGAGTCGTTGTTATGAGCGAACAACCGATTAAGTAAAAATTGCCCTTAAAACTCCTACCAAACACGAATCACAAAGCAAATATGCAACAATTGTAGCTTCAACACTTAAGTTAAATAAAAATGTCCCTGAATTTTCATAATTTTGTAGAAGACTTGTAAAATTTGATGCAAAAGTAGTTACAGTTCAAGAACGTTGTTTTTTTTGTAATTTTTTTTTTTGTGTGCCTCTACAAATTTTTAGTTTTACATCCTGCCTTGTTAGTTTTTTTTTTCTTTCACTCTATAAACAAACAATAAATAAAAATAAAAAACAACAATAACAACAACAATAACAAAAGGATAAAAACAAAAATGTGACATAAAAATAGAAATATATTCGTCCTTGGCCGTTCATTATACGTTTTAGTTATGAATATTTATTGTACTTTTATATATATTTATTTGTATATAAGATATCGTTTAATTGTATGCGTGTTCTTATATGAATGTATTTAATTTTTTTTAAATATTTTTTTAGAATATTGGTTACGTTACGTTGCCTTGTTTTTTTTTTTTTTTTGACTACGTCATTTGCACTTCATAAAATTCATTAACTTTGTGTAATATTGAAAGCTTCAATGGGGGTTTAAAATAAAAAAAAAAATAAAATAAAATTAATTTAAAAAACAAAATGGAAGATCAATATTATAGGAAATTTTTAAGAATTTTTTTTTTATATATTTAATTTTGTAACTTATATGGTTAGAAATAAAATTTAATACGTAATTATGTATATATATATATATGAGTATTTATTAATAAAATATTTATTTGAAAGGGTTCTTTGAAATAATTGAAAATAATAAAAATAATGTGGTTCTTAATTCAAATAAAGATTCTGTAAGAATTATTTTGTAATTAAAAAAAAAAAAAAAATGGTTCAAGGTTATGTAATTTTTTTTTTTTTTTTATATTACGTAGTAGTTACTTTTAATTTTTTATTTGTTTATTGAACCTCCTTATTTCTATTGAAGAATCTATAGAAGAAAGTAAGTATAATTTTGTTTATTAATTGGGTTGAATTACTTAAAGTTACGTAAGTTATTATGTATATATGTATATATATATACATGTATAATGATGGCAGAAATTACGTTTAAAAATTAAAAAATAATTATAAAAAAAGTTTGAATCCTATTTTTACTAATATGTAAGGACATACTGAGTAAAATGAATAAAACAAAGCATATGCTTTTATGCATAGTATTTAAGCAAATACCTCTAAAATTTATGAATAAAAAGAAGTATTTACTTCATACTTTGAAGTATGTTCTTCATATCATTTGAGCTTGAAACTTATCCTTCAGTGATCGTATAGCACATGTTTACTTTCATATGTATAAAATGAAGGTAATACTTTAAACTAGAAGAAAAACATTTAAAAAATTTAAATCTACTATTGAATAGACTTCATTTCAGTGATTACAAAGATAGATTATAAAACGTTATACCGGTTCACAGAAAGAAGTCAAGACATGACCATTTCCTATGTGAAAATAACAATATTTTGTTACTTAAGTGGTTTCAAGTAATTCAGTACTAAAAAATATTCAAGAATTACAAGAATTCAATTATTTTTTATGTATTAAAGTATTGTTGAAATATTTTTATTTATTATCATGATAATCATTTATTTAAAATTTTATTAGTGGTAACTGTCTTGACTATTGACACATATTGCATATTTGTAGGCGTATTAGGATAATTTGTTTTTTTTCTTAAATATTTGTAAAGAAAATTAGTTATAAAGTTAATTTTTATGAAAGTGAACAATCTTTGTTTAAATTCTGTATGACATAGCTAAACCCAGAAGTTCAGCAAGACAGTCAGACAATATTAACAACTGTAATATTCATCAGTTACTTACTTACTTACTGGATCCTAAAACCTCTGGTAGGGCATAGGGCGTCAACAAATCCTCGCCACCTTTCACGATGCTTAGCAATTCCTTTTAGCTGCAAACAGGTTTAATCGTCTGCCTCTTAAGATGCGGCGTAGAGAACAATTAATATACATCTGCAAATTTTTTGTGATATTGGAGATTACCTTCCATGTTTCATAGCCGTATAGAAGTCCTGATTTGACATTTGTTTCAAATATTTTTAACTTTATGTATTCTACTGTCAACATCAACTTCCATTCTCCCATTTGATGTCACCATGTTTCCTAAATAATTAAACTACTCTAGTTCAATTTGGCTTTCTTCTAGTAGAATTTGCTGATGTGTTGAGTGTTCTGTACGCATGCTTTTAGTCTTAGCTGCGTTTATTTTTAGATCAGCTCGTTTGCCATATGTGTTCAAGTTAATGTTCATCAATTAATGATCAATTTTTTTTGAGGAAATAATGAAACTGATTAAAAAAAAACTAATTTTGTTGGAAAATCATTGATATTATATTGATTCCATTGATAATTAAAGGTTCAATATTTGACTTTGACATTATCCCATTGTGATTTTAAAAAGTTTTAATGCACCACCTGTTATGTCAGCATAAATTCAAATAATTTTTAATTAATATAATATTAAATTAAAAAACGATATTAAAGTTTCTAATAGCGTTGTACAAGTTGTAACACTGTAGCTAATAAGAACTTAAAGTAATCAAAACAATCTTATACATTTTATGGAAGAACATATAATTTTATTTTCAATTAAAGTTACCTACTCATAATTTTTCAGTAAATTTTTTTTAGATCTTTTAAAATTAAAATCAAGGTTATCTTAATTGCGAATGTCATTGAATAATGAAAAAAAAGATTTGAATGTATTTTCATATATGTATAGTTGTCAATATAAAGAAGAAAGTTTTTATGTAAAAACATAAAAAAAATATCTTTTTATCAAAATTTTAAAATAAAATATATATGTAAGTCTGTTTGTCAAATAACTTTGTAGGTAAAGTTTGGATTATAAATTCGATTTTGAGGCTATGATTTAGTTCATAACCTTAATAGTAATGTAGAAATTAGAAATATAGTTTATCTAATCATCGGCTCATTACTTTATATGAAGTATTTGAACTAGTTAAATTTTTTTTTACAGAGAAATTCCTCATATCCTTGATATTTTACAGGCCATGTTAAATTTTTTTTCATCAATCTATACTAACAACAAAGCTTGTTAAACATTTTTACTACTTATGCAATCATTACTTTATATGAAGTGTTCGAATTAGCTCCGTTTTTTTTTAATAGAAAAATTCCTCATATCCTTGATATTTTTACAGGCCATGTTTAATTGTTTTTGGTCAATTTATACTAGCAATAAAGCTTGGTTAAGATTTTTGCAGTTGTCCTAGTTAACTAGATTGGCTATAAAAAATATTTAAGGCAGTAGGATACATTCTATCGAAGTCCATAAATTAAAATCAGTTATACGGAAACGCAAGTTCCAAGATGTTTTACTATAAGAAAACTAAGTTAGTAAATCTCTCAAAAAAGCCATAGTTACGTAATATTTTGATATGTAACAACGATGTAAACTCTTTGTTTTGACAGCTTCTGAAGAAAATATTTGAAATGATGCGATATCAATGATTAATACACTTTCTTTCCAATACTCTATATTCAAGGTGTGTTAATAATATACAATTAATTAAATAATTGTATATAGAAAATAAAAAAAAAATTGGTTTAATATAAAAATAATTCAGGTCGTGACGGGTGACATGCCCTGTTATTGCAAAGATATGCCAATTTTCTGGAAACCTTGTGAGTTTCCCAAAACATATAAAAATAAAATCAAAAGAACAAACGAAAAATAATTTTTTTTTTTAAATTTAAAAAGAAATAAAAACTTCTTTAGAACTTTTAAATTTTCTTAAGAAAATTTCCGTGGTAACGAAAGGTAACCCCTACTAGTATACCTTACCTACATGTGTATAAAAATGCTGAATATCTGTAATATTATTTTTTTGTTTTTTAAATTTAAAAAAATTTAACAAACTTCTGTTTTTATCAAAGAATTTATTGCATTTATAGTACTCTGAATCACGTATGCAGTTATTGACAATTGAAATAAAAAGCGGAATAAAAATGACAAGGTCTGCATTTGTCAAAACACAAAAAGTACTTTGCAATAATGCAATCATATGTATTAAAAAACAAATTGCGGAAACCTTTGTAATGTGATTGTGTTAAAAATTCTTGAATTGATAAAATTGAGAAATATTGAAGTTTTGGAAAGAATTTGGGAACATTAATGGTGATTGTTTTTTCAGCCAAAGGTTTCTACATCCTTCTGCAGAACTAAAGCCTTCCGTAGAACTACAGTCTTATGTATTAATTTATTTTGATTATTTCTTATTTTACAATGGATAAAGAAATAGCAATTGAAGACATAATAGGTTCCGAACGAAAGAAAATTTGATTGATTTACGCCTTTTGTAATATTAACATTGAAATAACAAACATGACAACCAACGTTCAAAAGTCTATACGGCACCTGAAAAACCATTAGTATTAGTTAAGCGAAATTTCCAAAAAATAATACTTTAAAGATTTCAATAAATAGTGTACATTTTTTACATAATAAATAGTGTACGGAAAATTCTGTCTTCAATTTGGTAGGTGATATAGGGTGTAAAGTATACTTAGGAACTATTTAGGAAAAATATCTCCAATACTTTAATATTATTTCTCAATTTTATATAATTCTATTTATTTTGAAAATTATTATTGTAATTTTACATTTTGGTGATATTTATTTTTATATTATGTGTTAACACAGGATCACAGTCACCAATGGCTGTACTCCAAAATTTTAAAAGATATAATCTTGAAAATTAAAAATTTTTCGAGAGAAAATCTTAGAAACAAAATATTTATTTATTTATTTATAAACAGTCCCTTACTTCATACAATGCAATAAGGGGGTAAAGCATGCGAATCCTTTTCAGGTGTGGCAGATTATACTACTTTTTAATTTTATTAGTGACATTATTTATTTTATTTAAATATCATTTATTTTGTGTTTTACTATATTATATTTGGTCACCATGGCGATTTGTAAAGAAAACTTATTTTTCAAAATTTTTTTTGAATGACCGGTATGGGAACCCCTTCTGTTAGTAAGCCAAAAGCTTACACACTTACCCACTGAGGCCCCAACATAATATAAAAAAAGAAATCTTATTGGGGCAAAATCTTGAAAAAAAAAATTGAAATTCTTTTCAAATATAAATATCCTTCGGAATTTTTAGAAAACCTCAAATTGCGCTGATTTTATAAGTAAAGTTGCCCTAACTATATTATTTTTTTTTACACATATGCCAACTACGAGTGAAATGATAATAACTGCCACCCCAAAACCCCAAAAAAAAAAATTATTGAAACCATGATTTTCTTTTATAGAATTCCGAACCCCTGTCAAAATATTTTTCCCATTCAAATTTCAATAGCAAATCATTTTTAGAATTGAAAGTGATTGACTCTGGTAATCCTTGCTCACCAAAGTATTTGAAGTCTGATTTTGTAACTAAACCACGTATAATCAATTTCCTTTAAATTTTACCAATCCCAACACAAAAAGATTAAAAAAAAAATGTTTCAAGATTTTGTCAATTTAAGACTTTTGCTTTCGAAATAACATTATTCTCCCCCTAATATTGTTACTTTTGTAATATTTTTGATTTTTCACAGGTAATTCTTTTTATATGCAGATATGAATAATAATATAATACACATGCTTATGTAAATGAACTACATAGTATATTTTATACATACATATGTATAATATATATATATATATATATTTATAACGAATAAAAAAATATATAAATAAAATATAGAACAAAAGATTTGTTTTTCTTCAAAAAATATTCCATAAAAATGTAAATTGTATTTGTGATGAAAATTATGTCATTTTATGATGTTTTGTTTAAGCCTTTCATTCTAATTTTTATTTTTGTTTTGTTTTTATTTTTTTTTTTGTTTTTTATTATTTCCTTTCCTTTTTTGGTGTTTCGTTTTTAGGTGGAAATTGTTATTATTCCTCGTTTTTTTTTGTTTTCTGAATATTTTTGATGCAATTTTCTTTTTATATTTTTACATTCTTTGAAACTTTTGTTTAAAATAAATTAAAAAACGTGTACTTGGAAAAAAATTCTGCCAAAATTGAATCCCTATATTATTAAAAACTTAAATGTTGTTTTTTTTGTTTTGTGTGAATATTTTTGGTTATTGTTTGAGAAAAAAATACATAGAAACCATAATTTAAAATGTTTAAAATTATATATTGGAGTTAGGTTCCAGTAAAAGACTTATAAGTGCCTTTTTGTTTTTGAAAATTATTTTGTAAAAGGGAGGTTTTTTGTTTGTATCTTGGGTATCAAAAACAAGAGTTCTTAAAACAGATTTTCTTTTTTTTTTTTTCATTTGAAGGAAAATCTTTTAATTTTCTTTTTTGTGTCTTTTTATTTTTGGATTTTATTGCGCATTTAAAAATGTCTTTTTTTCAGTTAAAGGTGCTTTATATTTATAGTCCTAAGATATATATATATATTTTTGGAATACAGAGTGTTTAACACTTGTTGAATGAAATCAAGTTATAATTGTATGATAGGATTTGAAATTAAAAATTAATAAAACAAACGCCTGAAAGTATGCAAGCTATGCATCTAGTTAAAAATATGGTGTATATTATTAAATTTTTAGTATGTAGCAAAAATAATAGTTAGTCTAAAAAATTGTTCGTAATTGAATATAGTCTTCAGAAAGGTATTGTTCATGCACCTATCCTTTTCTCCATGTTTATAGCAGATTTTTTATTCTTGCTAGATCGAGTGAAAGGAAATAACTACACCCTGGCATTCGCTAATGATATTATAATATACTAGGCGAATGATACTTTTAATAGCGTTCAACACAATGTACAAAGAATGTTTAACATTGTTCAGGATTATTGCAAGATATGAATATTAAAAATGAACTTTAGTGAATGTAAAACCATATTATTGGGTAATGCGGTTTACAAAACTATATATATATATAATATGAAAAATGGCAAATTAATCAACGAAGTGCGGGGTCGAATTCTCCGAAATAAATTTTATAAATATAGATAAATTTAATTTGATGAAGAATTCACAAAATAAGGCTTCAGACACGGACGCAGCGAGGGGGCGATTTTTCAATGTAATTTATTTCAGAGTCATATAATTTTGAATTCGCTCGTCATTCTTCTGTATATTGCTTGGCCACTCGAATAGAGAACAATATGTTTGAATTATTTCCACAAAAATAACTAGTTCATTGTGTCCGTGTCCGAGCCCTAAAACGATAAATATACACTTTGTATACTCTAAATATTTTTAACCTATAGATTAAATAAAATTTTGGAATTAGTTTGAAACTGAATAGTTTTATTAGTTAATACTCAATACACACTGAATTTTAAGTAAACTTTTAAAGAATTTACTTTTCAAATAATAAAAGTTTTTATTGATTCTAAATATTCATCTTTATTCATTACCTTCACAGTTCTATGATTCATATATCGTATACATATGATTCTGAAAATAATGACTACATATTAAATGAATTTATGAGTACACAAGCATAATAAAAGTTCACATAAAAGTTTTTATTTTTTTTTGACTAAAATTTTAATTTGATGACTTATTTTGAAAGTTACGTTTTTGTTAAAGAAATTATACTGAAAAATTTAAAAATAGGAAACCTTTTTGGAAAATTAAAAAAATAACTAATCAATCAATACAAATAACTAAAATATAACTACGTATAAACAAATATTTAAAAAATATGTCATATGGATTTGGAAAATGGATCTTTACCCTGACACTCATCGAGAGGGCAACGACTTTTTGATCTTTAAGATAACAATAGTATAAATAAAGGTATTCAAAACTTTTCATCCTATTGATGATCCAACACAAGGGATAAAGACATTCTGCGCATCTAAATAAGCTGACTCAATAAGCTCAAATTCAATCACTAACTTTGATTTAAAATATTGTAACGGAAACGAACTTTTATGAATAAACAGTAGAACCTATTCGCAACGTAATTATGAAAAAACAGGATATGGAAGATACTGTTAGATTTTTATTTATATATACATGAAATTTGAAAGGACCAAACTTATACAAGACAGTCCATCAGAATGAATAAACTGAAAATTAAAAATAATCTATCAGGATCAAAGGATCAAAAAATTGCAAATCTTAAAATATTTTCATTTAAGATTTTATACAACTGGCTAATATTTCTCAAATATATAAAAATTTATTTAATCCATTTTTCCCAATGTGCTCTTTTCTTGGGAGTTATTTCTTCGGAGGATTTACAAAAAGGATTCCTCAGTATTCTGAGTATATATAGTGTATTTGTGCATTTCTGCAGAATCGTCGGACCAGTATCAGAATAAGTAGATTTGTTATCATTTAGAACCCTTTGATAAAATTCATTTTCCAAAAACTGGCATCTAAAATTGAAACCGGAAACATTTTTGCTTAGGGGTAGTTTTAAAGAATATTAATTTAGCTTCATAAATTGGATTTCTAAAATGAACCGCTTTTATTAAATAAAAAAAAATTCAGTTTTTGTGAAAAATCATAAAACAAAAAGTCGAAGGACATGCATTATTCTACATATGTACCTCTTATTGTTATTACATTGACATGTTACATTTTTATTAATATTAAAATTAAATTTAATGGAAAAGTTATAAATTCGCAAAATTTAATTTCGCAAAAAGAAGATCCCAAGATCAAGGTAAAAAAAATAAATCATATAAAAAAAATCGCTCATAATGTACTTTCAAGCGTTAAAAATGTAAAATTTTATTAGATTATTTTAATATATACGTACTTTTGCAAAATAATAATTTTCCTTTGGATAAAGATTTCTAGAAAAATTTTTATTTATTATATTTGGAAGTATATTTGGCAGTTATATTTGCACTTTGTAACTATTTGATTAAGATTAAGTAAAAGGGAACGTCTCAAAATCCCAAAATTTCAAAATCTCAAAATGACAAAATTTCAAAATCCCAAAATCACAAAATTACAAAATATCAAATCACAAAATCTCAAATTTCAAAATCCCAAAATTAAATTTTGAACCTAAAAGTTTAAATTGGTAATTCCAACTAGCCCTGAATTCACCAATTTCTAAAATAAAAAAGAATTAATTTTTTATAAAAAAAACATTTTCTATAATTTTTCATATTTAAATTTTAAAACAAAATATTAAACAAAAGTATTTCAATTAAAATAAAAATTATACTCGTAATTTTGAAAATAAACTATGAGGAATTTTAGAGGTTAGTACAAAATTTTGATTATACTCTTTTTCCAGAATATTTATATATATATGTATACGTTAGGTTCTGAATTAGGAGGAGTTTTTTGATTCAAAATCAAGGTTCAATAATTTGTTTACAAAATAATTGGTTACAAAATGAGGATTAGACGATTTTTCTAAAAGATATGCACATGAGTTAGGATGGTTTGTATGTGAAATTTTTTTTTGGAAATAAATTGCTTTTTTGGTATTTCGTACCCAACCCGAATAAAATTTTGCGGGATTTAGTAATTTGGGATTCTGTAATTTGGGATTTTGTAGTACGATAAAAAAGTTTTGGGATTTTGTGATTTGGGATTTTGTAATTTGGGATTACGAACCAAACCCTAAGAAAAACTTATCATAATATTATTAGATAGTTGTTTATATTATAATATCACAGATTTCTTTTGAGACAAATGATCTTAATCTAATATACAATTATTTTTTAAATATTCATAGTGTTTACTAAAGTTTGTGCTCTAAATTGGGCTAAAGAATATGAAACGAGATTCATGTAAAAAAATTTGGAAATTAAATTTGAGCTTAAACTATAGAAATTTGATTGAATTATATATTACTGCCTTATAAATTATTAGGTATTATTTTAAAATATTTTCTTAGAACTTTTTCGAATTATTGAATTTTGTATTAAATTACTAAATATTATATTATTAGTATTTTCGCAATGTTTTCTCATTGACAAACCTTTCATCTCGAAGATTTTTGGTTTCTAAATTCAAACTTTAGTTAAATAAGAGTGTATAAAGTATTTTGAAAATTGTTATATCATCATTCAAAAGCGGCTTAAGTATTTGTTTATAAATATAAATAATAATTTGAATTCGCAAATCGCTAGAACTATGAGCCCTTCGCGACACTAAGAAAGAATTTCAATTTAGAATCGTTAGGTCACAGATTATTCAAAATTTTCACTTGTACAAATTCAGATTCATTTTTATTCAGTAGGAGGTTAATATGAGTTTTTATATATGTAACAAAGATTTTTTATATATCTTATATATGTATTAATTGGTCCCTGTTTTCCATAGTTGAGAAGATGGAATATTACCTTTATTAATTCGCTTAAAAACACTATATCTGAACGCACTAAGCGTAAGATACAATCCGATTTATACATGAGTACAATAAAATGCACTGCATACCTGGGAAGCATATTCCAAGTTAGGTCTAACTAATCAGGTTAAAATATATTTTAAAATGTATGAATCGTTACATTTGCTTACCCAACGTTTAATGAAACCATGTTTGAATTAGAGTTTGAATTATTCAGTATATCAGTATAATGAAGGTTAAACGAAAGCTCACTATCAAAAAGTATCCTATTAATGGAAATAATGAACAATGGAGATCCAAGATGACTCCGTTGAGGAACACCTGTTGTATCCTGTGTATAACAAAAATAAATGTGATATATAAACAAAACCAATGAAATAATCTCTGTAAAAGTTACAGCAGTAAAAGGCAGTTTGTGGAACTATCATTTTAAAATTAATGATTAAAAAAAACTAAAGTTTATTATAATATGAATAGATACTGAGGTGGGGAAGCCGTTATATAAGAGAGTAGTGTTTAAAAAAATTATTCTTGATAAATTGATTTCATTTTTGGAATTGTGTCTGAATTTGTTTGTTTTTTTAATTTTGATATGAAAAAAATTTAATATACTAATTGTATAAAAACTAATGATGTAGAATGTATAACTCCATTAATCGATATGTTGACGTTTATCGAAATACAATGTTAATTTAAAGAAACTGCTGTCAGTTAAATCTTTTTTCAAGATACAACCAAAATAAAAATAAAATATGTCAAAATTGAAAATTCGAATATTCAGCGATTTCACGTGGCGTTTTTTTACGTCGCGGCTGTCTCATTCATGATTAATTCGTACATCAACACATTTTTATAGACGTTATGCGTCGCATTTAGGTTAGGCAGTAAATTTTTAAATTTTTTTAAATTAAAATCAAAAATATTGAATAAATACTAAATTATTTTTAAATTTTACTTAAATTTTAAAGTTTGAAAATTTACTAAAATACTGATTTTTGCTCAATTGAAAAAATAAATCGATTCCCTTGGTATGATGGTATGGTTCAATAGGAAATTTATATATATAGTATGACACTTGTGTATATATGTCAATTTCTTTATTTATGAATTTTAATTATTACAATCATTTGTTCTAAAAATAAGTAATTTTTTAATATTTTAAAAAAAATTTGCTATTCTCATTATTCATGTTGTTTTTTTTGCTGAAATCCCTTAAATACACCTTCTTTTTGTTTTTTTAATTTCTTTCTATTATTTAAAGATACCCTTCATTTTTCATTTATTTTCTTTCTTTTTTTTGCAAAATTATTACTTGTTTTTTTTTCTATGTTATTTTAATTTTTATTTTATATTCAAAAAAAAAAATTTTTTTTACACGTTTAAAGAAAGAAAATTTCTATTTTTACAATAAAAGAAAATTTTAAAAGAAAACAAAATAAAATTGACACCCACTTAACACCTTAAACAACAACTTTTGTAATAGAAAGTTTGTGCTTTTTTTTTTTTTTACAAATGGCCCAGTAAATTTTCTAATACGTATCTAATAAAATTTATTAACTAAGTACTTACAGTTATGGTTTTTTATTTTAAAACAAACTAATTATGAAGTTTGATTAATTTAAGAACACTCACTTATCAAAAAGTTATTATTTGATTAGTAAATAAGTGAATGGTGCAATGGAATCCTGCACATGAAATTTATTCAATTTTGACAATTATCAAAAAAAATTGTCCGAAAATGCTGGTTAAAGTGACATAAAAAGGTATGATTAAAAACACTCTCTTCATTCAAAAAATTTATCAGTTGTTTTAATTGTCAGATTATCTGTCTAAATAAATTTACTTTGGTTTGAATAAAAGTTGGAAGTATAATGCGGTTTTTAATAACTAATAATTTGGAAAGGGGTTACTATCACATGCCTGTATTTCTTTTGACTGTATTTCATTTGCATGTATTTTTCTTTGCCTGTATTTCATTTGCATGTATTTTCATTTGCCTGTGTTTCGCAGACTTTTTTTGACTTTTATTAATATTAAGCAAGGCCTTATTAATTTAATTGATAATTCAATGCACAACTCCCATATTTGCCATACAGGCGCATGAAATACAGGCATAAGAAACGCTACCTACGGAAGTGCAAGGATAATAAGCTGTTGCCATATACTGTTGGGATAAATTCATGAAAAATCTAAATTTTTTCCTTTTGTATTTATATTGTAGCTGTGTTCTAATTACCTTATAGCTCAACTCCAATATAATTAAGTAAGTTAACTTAAATTAGTAAATTTCATAATTTCACGAAAAGTCTACTAAAGTTCATGAAAGGATTATTGGGAAATTGAGTTTGGGAAAATATATAGAATTCTAGGATTATGGGGGATGAGGGAAAATGGATGGGATGTTTAGAAGAACAAAGTCAAGATTTTTCTTAAACTTTTCTAAATCGTACACATATATAGTTACCATCGTTGTAGAACGAATTCCCCTAAAATATATTGCTATCTCCGAAACGTCTGCTATGTCCGAAATTGGTAATAAGCTGTTGGATTTTCCAAGTGTATAAGGATGAACTTCTGGTGCTCACTTTGTTTCTTGTTATTCTCTCTTGATTAAAATCTTGAGTGTAGGCATTAGTTGTTTAATTTCTTTACAACATGTGTTGTGCCTACAATATATCTATAAAACAAGTTCAGTGACCCAACTGTACATCTATGGATGAGTGAAGTGAGCGTTAAAAGTTTAAAATTAAAAATTTTATGACTTCTACTGTATGAGTATATGTGCAATACTGTAATGGAAGATTTTTAAAGTTTAAGTGCGAATTCAAATATTTATTTAAAAAATAATATAAAAAAAAAGAAAAAAAGACAAAAAAAAAACAACGATAGCATTGGAATAAAGAATAGTAAGAGAGAAAATTATTCCAAGTATATTTTATTTTTGGTTTTTCAATGTCTACCCACTTATTTTTCTAGGTTTTCCAAGAAAATTAAAACTTTTTTTTTTTTTAATATATTTATATAGTAAAAAAAAACAGAATTGAAATTTAAAAAATAATAATAATAATAATAATAATACTAATAATAATAATATAAAATAATACTAAAAAAATATAACAAAAAAAAAAGGATCTAATTTCTATTTAAGGAGTATAACTTGACATAACTATGGCTATTATGTTTGCGTTTTGTTATTGTTGTTGTTTTTATTGTTGTTTTTGTATTATGATTATTAATATTATCATTAAAGTCAATATTTGTAAAATTTTAAATTACTTTGCATGACTGATTTTCTTTTTAGAATTCAATATATATATATATTTATTATTTATGTATATTTATATATGTATATATTATGATTGCCTAAGATAAGGCGTTTGATAAGAAAAAGAATATTATTAAATTAATTATTTATTGTTATATTTATAATTTTAAAATAATTGAAATGAAAAATATATAATTAATTATATTTGTAATATATTTTGTTTTTGTAATTTATTAAATTATATGAAAATTGAAAATATTTGTTATTATTTAGTTTTGTTGTTATATGAATAATGAATTAAAAATTTGTTAATTAATTTTGTAAAAATATGTTACGAATAATTATGGGTATAGGAATTTTAAATAAAATTGAAAAAAAAAAGTTCTAATTTAATTAAAATAATTATGGAAAAAATAAGAAAAATTAAATTATGAGGAGCTTGCCATAATGCTTGTATTTCATTTGTAATATGTACGACTGTCATTTCACATACGGTATTTTTTAAAGTAGTTTGTTTTACTATTTGACAGTAGGGAGCGAATCAAAATTTCGTATTTTTATAAATCTCGCGTTTCATAATCTCGCATGTCAAAATCTCGTGTTGCAAAATCTCCGCTTTTTATAATTTTGTAGTTGAAATACTATATATATGTAGGAAATATAATTAGAAGCGATTTTAGAGTTTTTTTTAGGGTTTTTAATACGCTTTTTCCAGAATATTTACACAATATGGATGTGTTAAGTTATAAATTAAGAGGGAAACGTGAGATTTTATAATGCTAGATTTTGAAACGCGAGATTTATAAAAGCTCGAGATTTTGATTCGCGAGATTTTGTATCCAACCCTTGACTGTAATATCATTTGTTAGTATTTAATTTTACTGAATATTCAACTGAAAATTTATATTTTTCGGATCTTTAATGAAGTTCTATCAAATAGATTCATATATTCCGAAAAGTTTTTCATGCAAATCCGTAATAATTATTTACTTTTAGGTAAGGCTTTCCATTCTCTTTTAAAATAAGGTCTTATACATAAGTCTTCACTTTTCAATTATAGAAGAACTTGTTTATTTAAATTCCTATATGCATATATGCTAGTACAAAAATATTAGAAGGGTCTTTTAATAGTTGAAAAGAAAATTAGGGTTTACACTTAATTTAGAAAAATGGATTTTCGAAAATTAGGAATTACAAGGCTTTATATAGCAAGGTTTATTTGACTTATAGTGGTTAAGATTAAAAAACAATTAATCAAACTGAAGCTTAGTCATAGACTTGTTGAATGCCCTATACTCCTTAAAGGAGTGGAAAAGGAATAAAAACAAATTCTATGATTAAAATTGAAATTATTATTCCTTTGTTTAGAATCCACTACACTACAAGGACCAAATTTTTTTTTTTATATTTATATTTTTTTTGTAAAATTTAATAAAAGAATTAATAATTTTCCATTTTTTTGAACATATTTAAATAATTTCAATGAACTATTGACACTTTCTTTTTTGATTTAAAAATAGATTTAAACATCTATTACCAAAAATTATTATTAATTAATTAAATTATAATCAAAACATTTATTCTTACGAAATTGGTAATATTGATATTAATTTTTAAACATATACTTTTATAGAATAGAAGTATATGTTTATTGGAAAGAATATTTTTCAAATGTCAATCAACAATTTAGAATAAATTTATGGTATAAACCTACTCAGTTTTTAGAATTAACATTAATTATGTAAAATAATTTTATTTTTATTAGTTTTTTTCTTTTATTTTTGAAGTGTTAAAATATTACGAAATCATTTGTAATCAATTATTTCATTCTTATGACGCATAGGCTTTATAAATAGTAAAATCATTAAAGTAGTATCTGCTGTTACTCAATATTATCATTTGTTATTAATATACTTAAAAAATTTGTAATTATTTCATTTTGCACTTTAATTTGAACTTTAATTAAACTGAATTTCGTAATATCGATTCAGATCGATACTTTGATTCAAAAAAGTTGATAAGGTTGTGATATCCATTTATTTTCAAATATTGTGAATAATTTTGTAATTGTAAACTAGAATTGATTGTTTTTGAATTACAGTTGATTTCGCAAATCTAAAATTTACCAAATATAAAAATAAATAGACACTGATTTATTTTTTTAAAAATTTTCTTAGGAAATTGTTATACATGTTCTTGAGATAGTGTAAGCTTAGAATAGTATTAAAGCTTTAATTAACAATTTTATTGCAGGATGTAATGGAACAATCAACTAACTTGTAATCTATGAACATAAATCTTTTCTCTTCAGTAATATAAATAAATTTGATTTAAGTCATTAAATGTTTGTAGTTTATTGGAATGAAGAAATGAGTTAAAATAATCCTAAGAAAAAAGTTCAGTGGAGTAATATTAGATTTCAGTCTCCAGTTTACATAGCCAGGTGACCAGTATTTCTTCAGATTAAACGATCATTATCTTTATTTTAAAAAATCGGTATTCATCTATCTGCAGTATTCTTTATTAACAATAACTTCAATGAAAAAATTAAACAAGTGATGAAAAAAACCAATGGTTTTTAAGAAAACACATTTTCAAAATTATATAGTGTTTCATACTGAGTTTATGGTTAAAAATATATATAAAAATAAATAAAAATATTATAATTTAGTTATTTCATCAATTCATTATTAATTATGAATAATAGTCAAATCAATACTTATAATATAATCCCTCAAATGCACTCAAAAAAACCTGTTAGCGAGTATCGAAATATAATGTTGGAGCTTCAATGCTAACGTTTAATTTAGAAAATATATACACTGGCGACTAAGTTAATGCTTGCTTATAAAAACAGTAAATTATTAATTTTTACGTCCTAATAGCCCCTCAATGGAGAAGGTTGCCAAATTTCTCAAGGATCTAACCTCACTCATAATAGAATAGAATATTTTAATTAATAGTTTTTTTTAATAAATTTTGATAATTTCTATATACGCTTTGTAACTGCGTTGTCTGCCATGCCAAACAATACTGAATCCAAATGTCAATTTTTAAAGTACTTGAAATCTGACAAGTAAAAATAGTCACAGTTAAAAACACAATATTTCAAAAAAATATTGCAGTAAAATTTATATACATTCAAAAATTGACAGTTTATTGAAAACTCAAGCAATATTTGACAGCTATTTGGAAAATTAATTTCCGTTAATATTTTAATATAAAGAATTTAACATATATAGAGATAATCCAATCTAAATAATGTAACTGTATTTATTATGCAAATTAAGCTAAAAAAAAAAAATAATAAAAATGAATATTCCAATTTTACGAGATACTTATATATTAAAAATTTTATATATTGAAATATAATATTTAGAAATATAGAAAAAATCTTTTAATTACAAATAAATATTTCCGTGTTAATAATACAAGCCTTGCAATTATAATAAAAAATAATATCAATGCGTTAATAAAATCACCAAAAATAAAAAAAAAAAAAAAAACAGAAAAGGTCAAATCTGATAAAAATGTAAAGAAACGTTTTGAATAAGAAACCATTTTTTTTTTCAGTTCAGTTTTTTTTTTTTCTAATCTCAAAGTCATGAAGCAGTTCGAGATATCAAAATTGCAAAAAATTCTAATTCCAATTTCTTTCCTTCCTATTTTATATTAAATATAATATACTTATGTTAATAAGCCTATATATATATTTATATAATATATTCTATGTACATTATTATAAATATGTATGTTTTCATTTATATTATAATGTTCTGTTTTGTGATATTATTTAATTATGTTATTGTTGTGTTTGTTATGGATTTTTTTTTCTTTAATTTTCTTTTTGGCTTAATAAATTCATAGTAAAAAAAAATATAAGTAAATACATCTAATAAACACCTATATATTATACATAAATATATTTATAGATAATATAGAATTTTATAAATACGATATTGTTTTCATAGCATAATTTTTGCCACACATTGCTAAATATCAAATTAAATTGTATACGATAGAATAAACCTCACACCAAAGGATCTTAGTTTCAACTAAAAACAAAGAAGAGAAAAAAAAATTATAATAATCGTTTTTATGAACAAGTTCTAATATGTTAAAGTTGGTCTCGTATCAAAAAAAAATTATAATATTTACTTTTATATTAGGGAGGTACATGAAAAACGGGACTCTATCTGTCGTAATATATACAAATCGAATGGGAGAAATAAAGCCTTTAGATGCGATTCCATTCATTTAAGTGAAGCGCAATGGGAATTGTAAAAAGAAGGGATAAGGCAGGGGCAAAGAGTGTCTCGAAGAGTGGACACGAAAACCACGGGGTTGCCTAGAAAATAACAAATTGTTGAAAACCTGTTGAAAATATTTGAATTTTACAGTCGGTTGCAAATTTGGAATTGGAATAATATAATAATAGAATATTTCTAAAGTGAAATAAAGTCAATAGCTCTAATTCTTTTTGGAAGGAAAAATAAGACTTACCGTTAAATTTTTCGAACAAGGCCTTATTTATCTAGGCATTATTTACCACACAAATCAGTGATTTGGAATGAAAATACCTTTAAAATTCGTACGGTATAATTTTATTAACTTAGTAGCAACTTTAGTGCAGTTGCGTTAAGGGTTGGGGTTTTCAAATACAACGGCTTAATGGAAATCATTGAAAAAAATCGTTTTTAATTGGAAGCAAAAAATTTTTAGAAACGATCTTTAAAGTCAAAACTATTCTGTTAAAAATTAGAAAAAGAGGTTAACAAATTTCAAATCTGCTGTTATCAAAATGTGAACTTGAGATTTGGCTAACTTCTTAATCGTCTAGTCCACGGTAAAGTAATTATAGTGAAAAGTTTTATTCAAACAAGTTCATCAGCGGGTTCTTTTAAAATAGGCCTTTCCGCTATATAGAGATAAAGAAATTTGATCTGACCAACATAATTCTATAAATATCAATCATTCGGTATAAGAATATCGATATATAGATATTTATATAAATGGGAGACGTATATTAAATTTTACACTCTGTACAATTATATTTTGATTTCTGATTTGTTTTTGTTTTTTCTTCGAAATGCGTAGAACTTAAACTTTAGAATTGGTCTTTTTTTATGGCGATTCGTAAAGTTAAATTTTTGGTCAGAAGCATCGATCTTTAGTCACAAGTATCTATAACTGCGCTGAGTACGAATCATCAATTTGATGTTTGAACTAATTTTTCAATTTTATGTCAACTATTTTTATGTATTTTTTTACTTATTTGTAACCAGACAGTATTAAATATTGCCTGATAAAATTAATCCTTTGCCGATTTGACATTTGAACTTACTATTAAATTATTGTAATATATACTATATTTTTTTAGTAGATATGATCCGACCAGGATTTGAACCCTACTCTTTACCACTGAGCTTTCGGTCAGATAGTGTCGGTCGACTATAATTATTAAAAATTTTTCCTTTGTCACCTTTACACATTTTCAAATTCATTACTGAAATAACCTTTTAGCTTTCCTTTAATTTTTTTAAGGCAGCTCTTTAGTATTATTTGAACTTCTATTGTTTTATTTTTGAGCTCGTATATAATAATCATAATTTTGCTAGTTTTCATCATAATATATATATATATATATGTATATATATATATCTATTTATAGATTAAGCTATATACATAATGTATATATAAATATAAATCAAAACTGCGCAATCTGTTGTTATTGCGGTTAATACACTATTTATATACTATATATTATAAATATACACTCTGTACAATTATATTTTGATTTTTGATTTGTTTTTGTTTTTTCTCCGAAATGCGTAGAACTTAAACTTTATTTATTTTTTTTTTTCGCGTATAGTTCAGATTTCTCAAATGTTTTTTTGTTTTTGTTTTTATGTTTTTATCTAATAGTTAAAGTGTTTTGTTTATTTTCTTTTGTAGTAAGTAAAAATTGCCGTCAAATTTTTTTTTTTTTTTTTTTTTTTTTTGTGTTCCTTGGACATCAAAACTTTAAGTTAAAGGTCGGCAATGATTTTGTTAAGGTAGTTTTACACGTGTTTTTGATTGACTGCGTGTTATTCATGTAACAATATTTCATTTAATAATTTTATTTTAAGTTTTTAAATTATTTGGCTAACAACTAAAGTTTGTCAGAAATTGATACAAGAAAAAAAAAAGGATTTCCTCATTAGGGTTAAAAAGGTACAGTTGGCAGCAAAATGAAGTTTTCTTTTTTACCTTATACAATAAGTAATCATTAAGACCAGAGGTTTTTATTCTATGTTCTACGGAACCTTTGTATTCCGTGGTAAATTTTAGATGTTCCGCAAAAGCATTTTGTGTGTTAACTAGATCAGAAGTTAAGTAATTTGAACAGCTAAGAAAATATTTTACATGTTTATAGTTCGTTACGACATAGGTTTGTGAGGGGGTTTTCTTTTTATTTTTAATTGCATCAGAAGTTTTAAACTTAGGGTTCAACGAATGCTGTTTTTAGATAGAAATGTTCCAGTGACAATAAGAAATATTGAAGAGTACCTACTGCTTTAGAGTACTAATAGAGGACTCGATGACAAATAAATACAGTATTATTCAGAGGATATATGCCAACAATACATGCTGTATTAACTATAATTAGCTTATACAGTTCTGTCTTGCAGGGGAGAAAACAAATGTAGATTTAGCTTATATAAAAGATCCATGAGGCAAAAAATAAGATAAGTAGACACAATTGAAAAGTGCTTTAAAATCACACACTACTCAAAGGAACTGCAAACAGTTTCAACGGGTGGCTTTCGATGTTTTTCATGCTCCCACTCTTCCTCTAGACAAAAAGGGGAAATTCTAAAGGGAATCTTATAAAATTCTGGAGAAAATTCCAGATATCAAACATCTTTTTCAGCAATTTAAACTTTACGTTATTACTATATTGTATCAATTCCAATATGACGTATGGAAACGGTTTACTTATACCAAACGTTTTAATTTTTATTTTTTGTGAAAATGTATTTTCAGTTAAAAATATAAAAAAAAAAAAATTTCCAAATTGCGATTTTTTTTTATTCAAATTATAAACAAAAAACATTTAAATTTGTGTTTTTGTTTTCTATTTTTTTGTATTTTTGGACTTTCAAAGACATTAAATTGAGTTAAATTAATATAGAAGAAAATTAATACAATAAGATACACAGGGAAAGTAATAAGAAAAAAAAAACAAAAATAAAAAAATTCAAGACTTTTGCATAGTAAATAGTTGACCTCAATTTGCTTAATTTTAGCATAAGAATAAAATAAAAAAAAAATTAAAATTATTTCTTCTAGAAAAGAGTGTAAGATTGCTTGATATTATTTTTTTTATTCTATGTGAGTAAATTTTTTAAGGGTAGGCGAATTTATAATAGAAGAGTTACTTACAATAGAAAGAATTTGATTTAATTGAAATTTAAAAAAAAAAATTGCGATGTTTAATAATTTCTAGTAGATTTTGGCAGAATTTTAACATTTCACATCAATATTTGTAAATATTTTCTCATGACTTTAAGTTCAAGTCTACAGTTATTCGTTAATTTTTAATTTCTGATTAGTTTTCTATTTTTGGTAGTCAAAAACGAGTCACTTTATGAATTGATTTTCTTAGTGATGTTAAATGCTGATGATTCCTTTATTTTTATAATCACCTTACAATATATGTATAAGAAAACGAGTAATTAAAAAACGAGGAAGAGTGTAGTAGAGTAGATTGTGTCAACTCTGGGATATCCGTATGACCGAAATGTAGACATTGGTTAATATAGTACTAATTACTTTTGGCAATATTTTAAATACAAAACTTATTCGATTTTCAGTTATGTACAAAATAAAATATAAGTTGGAAGCCAGCTCTTTGAACTCCTTTCACTACACCAACTATAGTTTTTTTAGGACGTTGACCATTAAAGTTAACTAATATTGACAAAGTTGCAAATATCCAGCTTTAGGTATAAGGTAATGCTCATATAAAAAATGAAGTTATATTGCAGCTACTCGAAGCCGTGGAGCAAACTGGTTGAATTTTAGTAGCGATGAGTTATGGCATTTAAACGAATTTGTGAAAATAACAAAATTCTACCACTTTTTTTTTTTTTTGATTTATCGTGCGGGCGGACGAAAATACATTGCTATATCTATTTACTTTTCCATTCTGATCCGATCCATATCTTTGAGTCTATATCTACCCCCCTTCTTCTCTGGTTTTGACCTATAGTCATACGGTTATAAAAAGAAAAAGTTGAATTTGTTAGATAAATCTAACTTTCAAAATTAATCTGAAGCGATATACATTATATCAAATTTGAAAAGGTCAGCTATTGCATCAAGCTCACAAATATCACTAATCAAATAATCATTCTTTGTTGTATCTAAACCATATTTAAAATAATTAAATAGAATATGGATTAGTAAAAATCGTTCACTTATCAGAAAACTGATTCTTTGGTTATTTAATAAGTGATTGGTACATTAGATCCCAGGTCATCAATCCCTTGTTCAATGGTAATCTTAAATATTACAGTGGGACCCCATGATATCTCAATCAAAAATAGAGATATCATGGTGTCTCACTGTAATTTCCTTAGATATTGGTCTTCTTTGATTTTAGAATTGGGGTTCTATCCCTTTTCTAGTATGATTTAATTTTGAATTTTACGATTTTAGGTTTTCGTGACCAAATCAATTATTTAGAATATCGGTTACTATATAAAATACAACTTAAGGGGTGAATTATTAATTTAAATCTGAGGAAATTTGCAACTAATATTGTTAGATTAGATTATCCGAGCACATTCATCTTTTAAATGAAGGAATAATTAATTAATAATTAATTAATTTCATTTTTTAAAAATTGATCAAATAGGATTTTTATAAAAATGTTTAGTTTTAACTACTTGAAGATTAATATTGTATTATTGTATCTTCTTTACTTTTAAAATTCGTTAATAGTATTTTGTATTTGTTTATATTTAAAATTATCTGTAAATTTCTTCGATCATTTGTTTGTTGTATTTAAAACAATTTATCCAATTTGTATTTAAAACAACAAAAGATCGAAAAAATCATTTTGTTCATGGAAATATTAAATAAGCTTTTTATTTAATCGCGTTTAATCTTAAATAATTGGTTTACTTCAATATTGTTTTTTTTTTCCAATTTGATCATTTTGTTTATTTTAAAATATTTAATAGAAGAATAATAAATAATTTGCTGTTTGATGTCAATTGTGGCCAACATTCAAAAGTGGCAGTATACTGTGGCAGTCTTCGAGTAATAATAATAGGACCAGTTGTTTTAAGAACCTCATTAAGGTTGTAGATTTTTTTGCATATTGCAATAATGTTCACAGTGATATTCTCGAAGGAGAAATATTCAGTTGGCTTTTTGTTGACTATCTGATTCAATGATCCCCGACTCCATTTGGATATTTTACCTGCCTTTGTGTGAAATTTCTTGCACGATGGACAATAGAATATCTCTTCCAACATTTCTAATTACGTTGTTCATTTTTGTAACCGCTCATTTCCATTATATCTCCTTAGATAGTCTCTGAAGATAACTCTTCTTTGAATACTAGATGAAAAATGACATTTTCTATATCCTCCAGTTATTTTGGAAGGTTATTCGCAGAAGCTCGGTATAGTCTAATTTTTATAATAAGAAAAAGTTGGCGAGGAAAAGGTAAGCGGGACAATGATAATTTAAGTATTATTAGTAAATAAAATTTATTATTGGAAGAAGCAAAATATTTTTTTGAAGTAAACAATTTAAGTGCTGAACCTTTTCTAATAAATTTAATGTTTAATTTTTTTCTTCAATATTTTTTAAAAGAATTTAATTTTCTTTACATAAAGTAATAATACATTTTCTTTACATTGGTTATGTCTTAAATGGTTTTTACATATTCTATATATTTTATTTTACTATTCTAGAACAAATACAGTGCAGCAAAATATAATTTTTTACTTTAAACAGATTGTAGATATCGTAGATATAGGCATAAATTTGTACATATATACTATTTTTCCATTACAAATATATCATTGTCTCATAAGACATTTTACAGATCTTCAAATATGTCTGACATATTTTTAAAATGATTGATTATTAGACTACACCTCAGATTTAGACATATTATTGAATATTTATATATATGTATAAGCCACAAACAGAGTGTACTGAAACAAATTTATAACTAAACTATTTGTGTATAAGCAACAAATTTGAACAGTTAGGTCATATCTTAATTAAAATATATACAAATTAGTTTAATTTAATATTGATTGATTATCTTAGGAACTTTAAATTTATTATTTTTTATTGAATGGCTTAATTTTTTAAGCTGTGCTTTACAAATTTTTGTACAGCACCTTGTATTGCACCAGTATTAACACCTAACTTTAGGATAACAACTAACACTTACCTAACACCTTATTAAAGGCTATTTTATTGTTTTTTTTTAACAAATTATGTTAAAATCCAATGCAATATATTTTATGAATTCTCCTCACTCAAAATTATAAATACCAACATCGATATTTTGAACTTTAGATATTTTTATCTTGATATTTTGAACTTTTAGAATAAAAGAATACAGTATACGAGTACTGTTAATAAGAAAGAGCGAAAAAAATTATCATAATTTTATGGCAATTTTTTTATATTTTTTGACAGAAAAAATTTTACAGAACCTTAATAGCCTATTAATTGAACTTTGAAAAATATTTTTTATTGAAAAATAAAAATGAAAAAATCAGAATCAAAAATTAGAATAATTATTAATTTTTTTTCCATTCTATCTTGGGTTAAATAATATCAAACCATTATTTAAAATAGCTATACAATAAACTTTAAACTATTGAATATTTTTTAATTCATAAAATTTGTAAACAACACAATGTCAAAAAACGCTGTCATGTATATTTCATTGTGGACACTCCTTTGTTGACTACGTTACGATAACGAAACGACAGCGGCATTGTAGATAGGCTATAAAACATTCATATTTAATATTTAAAACCTTTAAAATAATTGTACAAAACTTTTTTTTATATTATATAAAATAAATAATATTTTAATTATAAATTAATAAAAAAGTATTTAATGTAAAATGCTCAAATGTCAAATAGACAATTATAGGCAATATGACTATTATAGTATCAGAAAATATTTACTATTGTCGGTACATTAATAAATAGAATAGATGTGAAATATAAATTTTTTAGGTTATGTAATTCGTTATACAATTTTTTGTTTATTTTATTTAGTTATTATACTGCTTAATACAAACAGGTAAAAAAAAGCAAACAAGTAACAATTAAAATCAATATAAAAAATTAAATATTTGACTAAACATAAACAAAATTAAAACTAAAATAAAAATTAAAAGTTAACAATAATATATTTTGTAGTGCCACAAGAAAAACAAAAATTATCTTAATAATAGCGATTGTATAATTTTTGTTTTTTTAGAATGTTTATAAAAGTGTAAAGTCAATGTTATGTTTATGTTTGTTAGCTATAATAATCATTCTATTAATAGGTTCAAGTTTGCCATAATTAGTACTATGATTATTTGTTTAAAACAAATTGTAAGAGCGAGAGCGTGAAGATTTCTAATAATAATTTTACTAGAAAATAAAGTGTATTTAATATTACCATTGAAAATTTTTGTAAAAAAAATGATATCGGAAACCTCGTGTCGGAAATTTAAAGTACAAAAATCAATTAACTTTACCCTTTGTTCATATGGTGGTAAGATAATGGGATTCGACCATGGCAAGTGACTTAAGGTAAATCTAAAAAATATTTTTAGATTATTCTTAACTACACTTATGGATAATGGATTATTAATTATAAATTATATAACTCATTATTAAACTTTAAATATACTCGTACTTTACAAACTTCAAAAAAAAAGTACTCTTCCAATTTTTCTTCCAATATTTTATCTTTTTTCTTTAATACACAAATAGTGCTAATGTATTTACCCCTATGCTCTTACCTTTTGAATAAACACCATTTAACCTTACGCCCTTACAATGTTGAAGAAATGCGTAGAGTTTCAATATGTAGCCTTTTATTTTTTTTTTTTTTACGAGGAATAAAAAGCTTGAAAGCCACCCATTGAAACTGTGCTGTGTTTTTTTTGGGTAGTGTGCAACTTTAACACACTAAAACCATACCCTTTTTGAACCCAACTTTAGGAGAGAACCTGTGATACAAATGTGCAGTTTGGTTACAAGGAATAGGGATATGGAAGGATTTGGGATTATGGTGGAAGGTTTTTGGGATTTCTGGATTATGGGTGAGAGGGAAAAGTGGATGAGATAAATCCAATTAAAAAACATAATTGGAAATTTATTCCATTTATTGTCGCCCCCAATATTTTTATTTAATTTACGACTTTTGATTAAAATTTGGTTCTTGCATAGCTTTAAAATTGCGCACAAAACTCATTCACCTACTCATGAAAGCAGTCGTTCTAGGTTTCGTGGTTCTAGATTTTTTTTTATTTACTGCGGAATGAAATTCCTTTGCTTTTCCTTTTTTAACTAACATATTCCTTGTTTACATAATATATTATTATCATTTTTACTTTGATGGATTTCACCTGCGAACCGTAGAACTTTTACGAGTTTTTTACAATTTTGTTACAAAAGCTTTTAAAAGATTTTTGATTTCTAAAGTTTTCTCTAATCTGGATTTGAAATTTTTAAAAGTTTTATATAAATCTGCATTTGTGCGAAACTTCCAAAGTTATTTTGTACATTAGTACCCATATGTCTTCCTATTTCCTATTTTTCTTATTGTGTAGTGAAAACTTGTTTAATGGAACTTTATTATCAAAATAATTAGTCACTATATATTTAGTAATCTTATTATAATAAGAAATTGTAATAATATAAATTAATAATTGAAGGCAAACCTGTGTACTTAAACTGTGATTAAAATAAAAATATTTATTTTTGTATTGTTTTTACTTCAATATCTCAAGTCTACCATTGACAGATAATTCCAGATTTATGTGTGATGGTGTAATAAAGTTTTAATATTTGTATTTATATGTTTATATCCCTTTCTAATCTGATATTGAACTTTATAATATATATATATATATACTATAATAAATATTATTTTATATTCAATGTATCACCATGACCGTGTCATCAATATCTCACTCAAATGCTAATAAGGCTTTTCTGTTGGCAAAATTTTATTTGTTTACATTTGTGGTTTTTTATTTTTTTTTATATTTTTTAGTTTGTAAAATCAATGTCATGCATATATACAGTTATGAACACTGAAATTTGTGTTCAGGTTTAATTGTATAAATCAATTTTCTTTCGAAATAAGGTATGAATGAGGTAATGTTCCATTTGCCCCTTCAACGTCTTGTGTTAATTGGAACATTCAACCAACTCTGAAGTTTATAAGAATAAGATAAGTAAATTTTAAGAATTTGCATTGTTGCAGTATATAATGGAAGCGTCGGTAGTTGTCAATAGCAGATTAAATAAAGCATTCGGAAAAAAGTACCATATATATAAAGGAAGATCCTTATCTTCTAGAGAACCAAATTAAGAATATTCAGTGCTTTATGCATATCCGTATGTTTAATAGTGAAATCAGGCTGACTTCTAGCATAATGTCGACCAGCGAACTAAAGGTGTTAGTAAAACGCTTTCTACGTTTCAGATATAGAATATTCTGGTAAGTTAGAATAAGCAACAAAATCTATATAGAGACTTATCTAAGGGGATTTTATACTGAGGCAGTAAATGAGAAAATAAGTAGCCACATACTTCATACACTAAGAAAAAACTTCAATTACATAATTTGTATTCATCTACCTAGAAGGATCCTAAGTCAATACAAATTACGTACTAAGTCAATACGGATCTGCAAAGGTAATACAAGTGATTGTTGTACCCTTGAATAATTTCTAAAAGAATAATATAATAGAATTTAATTGAAACTTTTACTTTTATTTACTATTTACTTTTATTCCCAACGTTATTTGTCGAATTGCTTAAATTCTCAAATATTTAGCTCAAATTTTAATCCCAAAAAAAATATTGATACTGCTTCAACATTTTTGCTTCTCACTGTAATTTGAAATCTAAAAATTCATATTCAGATAATAAAATATTGTGTAAAATTTTCAAAAATAAAATGCCTTAAGCCCTATCAGCCTTTTGTTTGTTGGTTTTCCACAAAATCTAATGGCATTGGTGTTCATTTTATAAGGTTTTAGGGCTTTATATTTACAGTTGTAATTATTATTGGAATTGTTTTTTTTGCTTTTTTCTTCTTCTTAATATTTTGTTGGTGTTTTTATTTTAGTTTTTTTTTTTTTTTTAATTTAATTTCTTTTATTAATGGAATTATGATCCTTTGCACATCCAGCATCATGATGAGATGATATTGAAAAATTTATTTATTTAATTTATTAAAAATGGAATCTATATACATGTGCGTGTAATGTGTACCTATAAAATTATATAAATATTAACAGATAATTGATATTTTGGGTATTTTTATTATAGAACTAAATAAATAAAAAAAAAAAAATAATATTTAATGTAAAGAAAATATGTTCAATTCAAAATAAAATCAGATTTTATTATATTATATATATTAATATGTATTAATTCAATAAAATCTGTTGAGTTTTTGAAAAGAAATAAGTTATAGGTCAACATGAAGGGGTTCATTGAAGGGATCAATGAAACAGATTTTAAATTTTTTTTTTTGAGTGTGGTATTTTGATATAAAAGTTCTTTTGTGTCTAATATACATGGATATTTATATATATTTCTGATTAATTTTTTTTTTTTTGTTGTATATATACATGGTTCTTAGTATCTTTTGGGATGCTTCTGTTTTTTAGATTCCTTTTCCACTCCTTTAAGAAGTATAGGGAATTCACCAAGTCTATTTATACAAGGCTTCGGTTAATCGCTATATTCACTAAGCTGTTGATTACTCGGCTGTAGCTTTTGTATAAGATTATGAATATATAAATGTTAATTTTGAATTTTAATTTAATTTTTGTGCGTCATCTATTATCTTAATCAAGAGTTATATGAACCGACTACGGGGTTTGAATCCGAGATCTTCCAGATGAAAGGCAGTGTCTTTATCACTACTCCATTGGTCAGTTATATCTTTTGGTATACTTACTGCTAAATATCAATAAATATTAATGAAAAATGGTGTGACTATACTGTGTTAAATCTGTGCTGTGCTGTATATATAAAAATCTGAGAATAAAGCTTAATTTTTGATTGTGTTATTGCGAAATATGTTATTTAATAAATTGTTCCCTAAAAGTATGCAATATAATAAAATAAATATACACTTCAGTGTTATTAGATCAGTTAGTATGGAGTTTTTGTAGCTGAGGATCTTACTAACGTAAATAAAAATAAATAATTGATATTTTAAAGAGCAAATTACATTTATATATGTATATATAGAGTTCCTAAAAATATTACATATACGATAGAGTTTCTAAAATTATAATCTAATTAATATAAATAAACCATTTCTCTATATATTGATATTTTATGTACATAAAAGTTTAAGGTTAATATTTGCTTATATTGATGTTTATGTATATGTTCATGGGTGATTATTTTTTTTCTTGCACATTTCAAAATTTTAAAATTTTAAATTATTTTTCTTTTTTTATGAGCCATGGTATTTTATTAAGCAAGTTTCTAGTTTTCACTACAATATTCTGAAATGAGCTGTACACTTTTGTCAAAATTACACATTTTAGAACAAAATTAGTAAACTGAGCTCCGCAGATTTGTCCATTGCGTTACTAAAATGTAAAATGTTATATAAATGTAAAAAAAACAAATAAGAAAAGCAGTAATCAGCTTTTCGTATTTTATTTATTATAAATAGAAAATTGCTATTTAAAAATTAATAAAAAAAAGTATATAAGTTAAAAAAATTTGAAAATTTATGTCCGTCGTGTTACTTTTTATCAAAAAAATTTCAAAAAATATTGAATTTCGCTGTTACAGCAAGCACGTATAGAATATTTCATATCACATTAAAATACAAATAATATTTATATATCATTTTAATTAAACAAAACTTAAATAAAGTATCTTAAAATTAAATGAAAATAAAAATAAAGTCTTTGTAAGCAGGGACAAAAAGTAACACAGTGGACAAAAAAGTAACATAGGGGACTCTAGTCAAAAAAAAAAATTAATTAAATACATTAGCATTGAAAATTATAAAGAAAATGTTAAGAAATTGGCGAGGAGTTTGCTTTTCAATCAGATTTTTATTTTTGTGATAATATTTCACTTTTTATAGCCTTTTTTTTATAGCCGTCTTTAAATCAAGTTTTCGTCTTTCCCTCTACCTCCTCTGCTTTTTAGCAGGTGGGAAAGATTTTTTTTATTGGGTTTGGCCATATTCTATTAACAATTAATAATATTATAGCATTTTTTTTTTTAGAACTATACCAATTTCTTACCAATAAGTCCACTGCGTTACCAATTTGTCCATTGCGTTACCGCGCTAATAGTAACACAATGGACAGGTAACGCAATGGACAATTTTACTGAATTATTTAAAAATATCATAATTTATTGAACACATAATATAAAAATTAGTTTTTTCTAAAAGTGCTCTTTTTATTACTTTATATTTTATATAATAAAATATTTTAATTTGTATTTAAGTCGAGATAAACTTGGTAACATAGTGGACAATTAATAAAAATACATACTTATACGTTTTGGAAAATTTAATTTTTTTTTAATTATAGCTATTTTTTTGAAAACTTTTCAACAACAGAATAAAAATAATAAATAGTTTTTGACAAATAACAAGAGCCGCGCAACTTATTTAAGAAACAAACCGTTTTAATTTAAAAAGTAATGCTTCGGTAACACAATGGACAAAACCTAGGGACATCATTTATTTTGCTAAAAAAAAGGTTAAACAAAATTTTTACCGCTTCTAAAATAAAAAAATTAAACTTATAATAACTATAATTTAGAGTCTTGATTACCCAATTTATACCAAAGGCAGTATTAACAGAAAAAATTAATCCAAAAGTCAAAAAATTAAGCTCGGGGACATAGCATTTTGCTATAGGTACCGTATGCTTTTTTAATTTTTAAGAAAAACTGTTTAACATAGAATTTTCAAATGAAATGGGGGCAATGGGGAATCGTTTGTAAAATTAATATTAATTATTAGTTTTTCTGTATTTTACTTATTTAAAAAATTATAAAAAAATTGATTCCAGGACATGAAATGTGCAATAAAAAAAAAAATCACCCTCATACATTGTTATTAGTTATTTAGTCATAAGTATATTTAAATATATATTTTTTGACCTTAATTTGAATTCATTAATAAAAATGGTTATTAATATTGAATACGATTGGAACAACAATATGAACAAAAGAACTATACCTGTACTATGTCTGAACGATTATTCTATTTAAATTTCAAATAAAAATATTTTTATATCTGGATGAACGTATTTCAAAGGAAACACTAAATTTGTCATTAAGCTTATGACGCTGTAGCGGTTATATATATAGACTCAAGTATATGCATTGGATTAGATTCGAAAAGTGAGTTGATTTAGTTATGTGTGATCGTCCCGCTGTCCGTTAAATAACTTCACCATAGAAGCTACGATTCTAAAACTTTCAGAAATTTAATTTTTATACAAGAGCCGCCTTTTCTATTAAAACTCTTATAGCAACTTCTTTTCTTTCATAAAATCATAAATAATTTTAAATAAATCTCAGTCTCTGAAATTTTACATATGGCTAAAGCTTGTACAAACTTGACTAGTTTGGTGAAGCAGATTCGAGTTGTTGCCAATAAATATATCTATAACTTTTATGCATAACTCGAAGTCTATAATTTATAACTCCAATAAGATTAGATTTTTTTTCTATAAGTTTATCAAATAAAAATAATTAAAAAAGTTTTAATAGCTATAAATATTTTAAATTATTGATTTGTTCTTTAATTTAGAATTTAGTATATACGTATTTAAAGTAGTACAACTTCAATGTTTTTTTTATAAACTAAATTTTATTTTATAAATTTTAAATTCAATAATATAAAACCTATATGTATATGTATATATACTTAACATTTTAATTATTTTAAATACAATTATTTGTAAAATTCATATATAATATCATAATTTAAACTAGATTGACAGTTACTTTTTTATATTTGTATTGCTATATTAATTAATAAATAAAACTTATAAATTATCTATTACAATTTTTAGGTTAAACATTAAATTGTATTTGATTGCATTAATACAGAATTAAAGCTACAGTTGAGGACAATTTTTTGATATTTATTTTACATTTTTAAGATTGATATTTGTAAACAAAATCTGCTAATATTTAGAACTATAGGAAATATTTAATATCTCTCAGATGAGAGTAGTTAGGAGTTGATTAAATCTGTTTTTAAGTATTGACTTCATCTATCTTCATCTATTAAGTTTTTCAATATCAATTAATTCTTTTAATATAAGTTTGAATCTATATTATAAGTTAGTTAGAGTCTATGAGTTAGTTCTAAAAAAATTTATTATACTTAAGATAAATTATTTTTAAAATTAATTAAATAATTTTTTGTTTTAATATTTCTTAATTCGTTTTGTAAATTTGAAGATAATCTAATATTTAAGTATTTATCGTATTTATCTTATAAAATTTTGTTTCAATTGAGTCGTTTCGAATCATATTTTTAATTTTAATTCTGTGTTAATCATATTTTCAATTTTAATGACACTTTAATTGACATTTTAATAGGATTGGGTGAAATAAATTTTAATTTTTAATTTGATGTAATATTTTAAAATTTTTTTTTTAAAAATTTCCAACAATAACCGAACATTGTTGATTCGTGAAAAATGAATAAAATTAAAATTCCATACATAATTTCCACATTAAATATTTATTTATATCAAATAATATTCTAAAATAAATCAAGGATTGTTTATGAGAAATAAAATTCCGCCCTGATAATGTAAAATAAAATCAATTATCACTAAACCGATACGTAATAGCTTCAAACTAGACTTAACGTTGGCTGTGATTTATTTTTATTTTTAAATTTTTTAATTAAAGAAATTGAGAACATGCTTTTATTATGACAGGGGAGTTTAGCTTATGATTTTCAAAATGTCAACTCCTAAAATATCGATTTCAGAAATGTCTTCTTTTTAATTTTATATTTTCCTAATTTAAGGAAAAAGCTAATATTTCGATTTTTCCAAATATGGCTACAATAAAAATAATCCTGAGAGATTTTAGAGTTTGTTACAAAATCATGGTAGTCCCTTTTTCTAGAATATTTATATATATATGGATATGTGTGTAATTATTTTAGTCAAATCGACATTTTATCGTAAAGTAAAACTTTTTAACAATTAAACTTTTTAATTGAAGTCAACATTTTGAAAACGTGACATAAATTGTCCCATCCGTTATGACAAATTGTTCTCATCATATTGGCAACAATCACGTAACAAATTTTTACATAAAAATTTTAAAACAAGTGTTATTTTGACGTTATACGATATCGTTGATGTCGTTGCTGTCACATGTAATTATATCATTAAAAGAAATACATAATATGAGGAATAAACATTTTAGTAGGATGTTTTCACAGTAAATTGATATTTAGGCGTAATTTGTAACAATTATATAATAAATTCATAATTTATTAGTCGCAATAATTAATTTATTATTTCAATTACATAAACAGTGATTTTTTATAACAAACACCTTATTTTTAATCCTTCAGATAAAATTTCAAAAAAAAAAAAAAAATATGTTTAATAGCCTATCTACAATAACGCTCTCGTTTCGCTTTCATTACTTAGTCAACAAAGGAGTATCCTCAATGAAATGTTCATGACAGCGTTTTTTGACATTGTTTTGTTTAAAATTTTCATGAATTAAAAAATATTCAATAGTTTAAAGTTTATTGTATAACTAATTTGAATAATGGTTTGATATTATTTAACCTAAGTTAGAAAAAAAATTCAAACAGAAAAATTCGGTTAAGTTCGACATTCGAATGCATAGAGCAACCGAAAAAGCTTAAAGTTAAACAACTTTTTTAATAACAGCATAATGGCTGCGATATGGGTGCATCTATTTTAGACACTTTCATATAGTTCAATACATTTAACTTAGTTTGACAGATAGCCACGTGTTGAGAGCGAAACGAGAGCGTTCATTGTAGATAGGCTATAAAATTCTTGTAAAAAACGATTTTACAATTTATTTCACTCACTGTAATTATACAATTGAAATTATATATATATATATATTATTTTTTTTTAAACTCATCTTCATATTAGAAAATATAAAAAAATTAAAAAACTCTTGTTTTTGTTTATAGTTTTTTGTTTTGAAAATAAAACTATCTTATATATTCTATTTTGTATCTCTACATTTTATATTTTGTATCTATACATTTAAATCCATTTTGTTTTTATGATTATGATAATTTTATAATTTTTGACCTATTTTAAGTTTTTTTTTTTTTACCTCTAAATATACTTGCATTTGAAGTTAAGTTTTTTTCACAAAGGCAAAAAAAAGTCTGATTTCAAGATATTAAAAAAAAAAAAATATCAACATGATGAAAATTTTTAATTTATATCAAACGAGGGCAAAATATAAATTAAAAAAAAAAAACAGAAACGAAGTGAAACATTAAGAAAAAAAAAATTAATATAAAATATAAATTGTATTCATCAAAAAGAATTCAAAAAAACAAAGAAGTAAAAAGTGGTGAAAAAAAAAATTGTCCAACATTACAATGGTCACTTTGTTTACTGTAAGTTTTTTATTTGAATATCTCTCTTTTTTTTTTGGAAGGAGCTGGAAAATTCTTTTGCTTTTTATACTATAAAAGTATCACCAACAACATAATGATTATTACTTTGGAGGGTTGAAATTTTTTTTTTGTGAAAAAAGGAATTTTGTTAATAGTGTTTTTTTTTACTTTTTTTTTTGTTTGAAGAAGAGGAGAATTTGTTTTACAAAATAAGTAGAACGTTTACTATTAAAACTGTTTTTTGTCTTTTAAATAATTTTTTGAGTGATAATTCCTTTAAGACAGTGAATATACAGAAGAATTTTGAATGTTTTTATACTTATACATATAAGTATTTTTATTTAGGTTAATGCAATAAAACAATTGAAGTTTAATCTGAAAATTTGACACTTAATAATTGAAATTCAATATAACTGTACCCTGGCAAATACAGTTTTAACCCTTTCGTGTTCAAAAATTATGCAGTTATTTACTGAGAAAGCCATTTTCAGCCATTTACCATGGCCAATAAAAAGAATTGGCAATTAATTATTAATTTAAAATTGATTTTATAAGAAAAGTCTCCAAAATCTAAAAAAGTCCCCAAAGAATTTTTTGTGTAAACTGGTAACTTTTTTTTTAATTTATTTTCGGAATTTTTAAATAAATTTTATTTTAAGGACTTTTGGAGACATTTTGGAGAGTTACGAAAAAACTCTCCAAATTTGATTTTTTAGTTTTTTAGACTTTTTTCGGTTTTAATTTCAGAGACTTTTTTTTTGTTGAATAAATATATAAAATTTTTTTCAAAAATTAAAAAATTAAAAAGAAAAATTTATTCTAATAATTTCAACATTACAAGAAGTTTTACTGTATAAGTTGCTGTTTGCTGAACGTTTTCATAATTTTTGAGAGTATCTCTCTATTCTCTAATACAATTAACCGTTAGCAGAGTATATAACATTAATTAATTATAACGAAAGTAAATCTTTTGAAATATTTATGTAAATAAATTTACTTAAAGATTTTAATTTTTGTATTTTAAATTATAAAAACATTTTAATTTTTTTTTTCATTTTTTCCATTTTTTTTTTTCAAATTAATTAATTTTATTATAACTTAAATTTTATTATAACCCAAAAATTATTTTAATTTTATGAATAATTAAAAAATGGGAAAAAATAGTGAAAATATTAGCATATTATGTTAAACTATATTTTCCCAATTTCAAAAGCATACTTATAGGCATTTGATATTTAAATTTAACAACGTTTCATTGTAAATTGTAAGTTTTGGAAAAAAACAAAAATTTTAATTTGTTTAAATTAAGTTGTCAACAATTTTATCAAGGAAACGTTTCAAAATTTCATAATTTATTCAAAATTATTTTGTAAAATGATATTTTGAATTTTCATTGTTATAAAGGAAGTTTTTGTAATTATAAAAGAAAATAATTTTTTATATTTATAAGTATAATGGTAATATTTTTACTTTGACAGTTATAAATACAGTTTTTAGTATAGGTATTTTTTGCAGGTGATTTTTTTAATATTTCTAAAGCAGTTTAAATACATCAAAGTCAAAGGATCAGGTTGTATTTTAAAGTACCTCATGAGTCAGCTAAAACAGAATGTTGAAAATACATTATCAATTGAAAGTCTGTTCTTTCAATCTTTAGTAAGAATTCAAATGAATAAGACCATTATTAGAGAGGTCCTCGGTTGAGGTTAGAGAGGATCTCGGTAAAATTGAAAAAAACTTTTATCTGGTTTTCGACTGAACTCAGTACAATTCACCATTGGGTTCAAATTAATGGCATAACCAATAATTTAATAATTTAAGGTATATATATATATATAATAAAAAAAAATACATTAAAAAAATAATGTAAAGAAATATTTTAATTGAATTATATAGCTCACAGATACAGAAATATTAATCAGTCATTAAATGTTAAGGATATTAAATGTAGAATCATACACTTAAACGTATATGTAAGTTTAAAGTTCACATTTATTAAAAGTAAATGTAATAGATTTCTACCTCTGCATCATAAAAATCTCTTCCATACTGATCCAAAATATAATTCCTTGATTTTGAAAAATTATAGGATTTTGTAAAACTTGTTATCTAAGATTGTTAAATATTAATAAAAATATTTTATTTAATTCTCTTTTAATTCTGCTGAAATTTAAACTGTACACGAAAATTTTTTTTTATTTGTACTATTTAATGAAAAAAAAATTGATCCCAATTTCCTCGTATCTTTTGAAATT